>JAYKAV010002936.1:74144-376286 GCA_035582835.1 Phoebastria nigripes | reverse complement strand
CCAGCAGGATATATCTGCCTTGTTGGCCTTCCCCCTCATCCTTACCCATAAGCACTCGACCTTGTCATCACCACAGTCGTTAAGCTCTAGACAGTCRAARCACTCCCTGACATACAGAGCCACCCCACYGCCTCTCCTTCCTCGCCTGTCCCTTCTGAAGAGCTTATAGCCATCCATTGCAGCACTCCAGTCATGAGAGTCGCCCCACCATGTTTCTGTGATGGCGACTAAGTCGTAGCTATCCCGCTGCACAATGGCTTCCAAAAGAAACTATAAGTAGGCGGGAAAATCCCCTCCACCTCTTTCTACCAGAAACGCCATATTTCATTGTGTTTTCTTTCTGCATGGTTGCTCTGCTTCCTATTGTTCTCTTTTTCCTCTGCTATGCCAATAAGTTTGATACCGGAAACACACTTCAGGGATCCAAGTCTTGCCAAGGTCAATCCCGACTGTTAGGAACAGGAACTGCAGTTTGCATGGCCATTTGTCATTGGGTTTTTGAAGCCAATGATGAAGTGGGGAGTGCTTCATTTCCACAGTAAAACCACTACCACCGCCACTAGAACTGATGGTGTGTGGGAAGAGCACATTTTATGCCTTCTGGCTTTCTGTCTCTGTTGCGACAAGAACAGAGGTGGCTGATGGCCTCAGGGGCGCCGTACCCTTGAGGCAGGTGAGCTGATGGCACACATCCCCTCCTCCTGAAGCCCAGCCTCTTGCCTTTGCCCATGCCAATGACCAGCTGTGAGCTGTTTCCCCGGCTGGGCTCCCAGCGACCACTTCACCAACTGGCTGTCGTTGTGAGGATGTGCTCATTTCCACAGCAACCTTCCCCCTCATTGATGTCTGCGCAGGCAGGCATCAGACCAAAAAATTCCCTGTGTGAGCTGGATTTCTGTTTTCCCTTTCAATGCAATCACATGTGTTTCGAAGCAGGGATTTTTATTTGTTGCCAGCAGTGTTTTCCTGTAAGGGACTGTGTCTCTGCTAGAGTCATATATGAGCATGACAAAAAAAAAAAAAAAGGAACAGCTAAAGCAGCACTTATATTTATGAGCGGTATTTCATGGCATTAGTTCCATTTAGGCTGTAATGCTTCTCTGACACAGATGCTTAATCTACTCTTTATTTTCATGAATGCCATGCTAATGTCATCCAACAATTCTCATTTCAAATATACCAGCACACCCTCCCCCAGCCCTTTGGCTAATCACTGTGTTAAAGACTTTATAATAAATCTTTTCTTTCAAGTGCTGTAATGAATTAGCTGAGCTKTTTTTTAGTTATGTTTTGGTTGGGGTTTTTTTTGGAAGCGGTGGGCTACAACGGGACTGGCTGCTGTGTAGAGGCAGCAGGGAAGCCATCCTGCAGGTTACAATAGCTGGTGTATCTGCTTTAAAGGAAGAAGGCAGGAAACAACACAGTCTCCAAGTTGATTTGGGTATTCACAAGTTTCAATATGGTGGCTGGGCATACCATTAAGCTCTCCTCTTTCTCTCCAGGTGTGCATCCCTTGGCCTCCCTAGGAGGTGGCAGTCAGCTGAAGCACCCTATTTTTGGGCACTTCAGTAACCAATGACTCATAATGGTTTCCATATTCCAATTTAATGTCAGTAGGAGGCAACTAAAGCTTTGCCATAGAAACAGTCATTTTTGGATCTAGCTTCTCCAGGATGCTCTTCATTCGGTCACTGAGGTGAGTGGGATGGTTAATGAAGAAAKATGCTTGTCAGTGTATTTAAATATCACTCCCTTTCTTTTTTTTTTCCTCCACACTTCGGCGTTTTTTTGAGTAAAATGTGTAAAGACAGACATCTGTATTTTGGATCTTTACCTATAAGTTTTTATTAGTATTTACATGCCACTGCTAAATGTTTGCTTATACTCCTTTCAATATTTGGAATATTTGCAGTGGTTTTAGCGTTGATGTCAAAGATTAAATTAATTAAATACAGAAAATTAATTTCAAAACATCTGAAATGCTTTTACTGATAATACACAGCACAACAGGCTGGCATCCTACGTGTAATCAGCAAGGAAAAAACCACTAATGCTATCAATCCAGGCAGGCATTCATATTTTTAAACTTAATGAAAAAGTTTTGCCTTTTATTTATATTTTGGGCTGCTGATTATGATTATAGCTTCATGGAAAATGAAAGACATCATCTCCTTTTTTCAGATCAAATGTACTGCTGCCTATTTAACACTCAGAATTATTCCATGACAATTGTCATGAAAATAACTGAGTGTTAGTGGATATGATGAGGAGTATTGTTTGTCTGAGTGTGGTTTTGCTCATTCTTTTCCCATTACCATGTGTAGCAATTGACATTCATTTGTAGTACTTCAGCTGAGCTCTCTGCATGCTGTACAACTATTAATACCCACTGAAGAAAGGAGCAAAAACACAGGGCTCAGAGTTTCTCTCAAAGCTAAAGTATCGTTGCTTCTTCAATATAGGGACTATATTGAAGTTATACTTCTATACCTGATAGAACTTTTATTAAAACAACTGTGTTGATAAACCTCATTTTAGTGTATACACTATCTTATAAGTAGAAAAGCTGGCATATTTCCAATTTGCAATAGGCAGTGGCTGGAGAGAAGACACAGACGAGACAAATAAAAGCTCCATACATCATTTAGTTCCCAAAGTATAAGGTGACGGTGATAAACCATTAGAATAGACGGCAGCTAGACTAGTCTCCACACAGCACTTCATTGCTTCTGCAGTGAAGGGTTCATTTGATTTCATTAGTGTCTTGCTCAGGATTTCCTGTTGTGCAGCAGAGAGAAGAGTTTGGGTTTTCTTTGTGTGTGCGTGTGTCTGTGTGTATCTGTGTGTTCTTTATTCCTAGTGATGCTCATCACTAATATCTCAGCATCCTGCAATAATGCTTTACATGTCCTCACTCCTCAGGCACCTAGCAAGTCAGGGAACAGCATACAGCGATGCAGAGCATTTCCACATCAGCTCCAGGAATTAAATTCCCCAGCAAATGTTGTACACCTAAATCTATATATTGGAGGACTGGATTCCTGAGGATGAGGCTGATGAAAAATGACATGACATACAAGGCAAGGGTGTTTTATGCCTAGGCTGTTGCTAGTAAAATAGCAGCATATGTCTGAAAATCCATCTCTTGCTGATTTTGGGAGTCCAGTATCCCTGATTTAAGCGTATATTTGAGTCAGAGACACAACCTGAAACTGCTTCCTACTTCTACAAGTTCAAATGCCACCTCTAGAGCAGAATCCAGGACCCAGCACACCCCTCGTCCCTTGGCACAGACCTTTTACAGTTGGGCACTGACTAATCCCATCCCACCTCATTTGTTCTTTTGGGACCAAAGAATCTTGCATCGTTTCTGCACCGGGGTGGGGAGCAGCTTCTGTAGAAAGGGGCTGGGGAAGCTTAGTGTATATGCCATTAGTTGGGGTGCTCTCCTGGATGAGGACCCTTCACATGCCTTCGCTCCAGGCAGCAGCCCACAGGCCAACTCAGGCCCCAAGCACTTGCCACCTTTCACTGATATGCTCACCTGCACCTCAGGCGAGGAGGACAAAGTACTGGGAGAAGATGTCAGGTCCTCACGGCAGGATGTACACTGGTGCTGTAGGAGATACAGAGCGAAACAGAGTGAAATGACTTGGTGTCATCTTTTATGGTAACAGAGCGCTGCTGTTTTTGTATTATCTGCGTTGTTCACTACTCTAGGCCCTGCACTGAGAAAACACTTGAAACCCAAAATGCATCGTTGACAGCAGCTGGAAGAAGTGGGTGAGTGTGGGGGGGTGCAAGTGTGCGTGAGCACGGCTGCAGGGCACCGTCCTGCACAGAAACAAGTCTGTGCTCACGCTTCACATCTCACCCTGCTGCGCTTTCCTCGTGGGGCTGCTGAGGAGACCCTTTGCTTATGCTCAGTGCTGGGAAGGCAGGGGGTGGCATGAGGTCACCCTTGTTTTCTGGAGAGTGGAAGTCTTAGTGAAGGCAGCTGCTGTTTCTTTGCTCTCCGGGCAGGATGGCACCTGCAGTCCTCCTGCCCTGCCTTCTCCCCGGCCCGCAGCCCATGTTGGAGAGGGGCTGTGGCTGGGCTGAGGCCCCAGCCTGGAGACCGATGAGCACTGGAGGTAATTTCATCCAATGACACAGCAGCTGCACATGGTTTAWGTTTTACAGAGTTAGTTATTTTCAGTCACACTCCGTTTGTAACCTAGACTGCCAGACTCATCTCTCTAGGAACAGGATTCGTTCTGGAGACAGGCCATTGTGAAAATACCCACGTGTCTATGAAAGGCACACCATCTCCTTCCTTTGGAAAGCTGCATTTTGTCATTAAAATGGTGGTGTGTGGCGTGTGGTGTGATCCTGACGTCCTCGCAGGCAAGGCTGAGCTGAAAAACTTTAAGTTGAAAAGCTTAGATAAAAGGACACCGTTGCTGATATGTAGTCAAATGTAACAATCAGATCTCAGTATCATTTGCTGTCTCCCAGAACAAAATTTAACGACTTTTACTGAAATTGAAAAAAAAATGACCTAGTAATAAAAACAGCAGTCCAAACAAAGCTAGATAGGCACAAGTGATATTTATTACTAACAGCTTCTAGGTGTCTGAGGAAACATTGTGCCACCCAAGCAGTCAATAAACTAAGTCTCTTTCAAACTAACATTAGCAATTAATAAAACAGCCTTTTTGTTTTTCGAATAAGAGCTACTCCAAAGGAAATAATGCAAACTGCATGGGAAGAGTTTAATTAATATCCCTAAACACTATCTTCCCAGAGAGACAACAGAGAACCAGGCATTTATATTAATTAATTGGGCAAAAATATCTGCTTAGTTAAATGGATGTAATTAAAAGTAATGTCTTGAGGCCTGCTTTTAAAGTCCTTTTGCTGCTTTAAAAAAATTATCTGGGACAAGTTTTCCACTGAAGAGACCAGTAGTTTGTTTGACCAAAGTCTCTATAACAAAAAGTTTCCAAGAGATTCAGAATTTAGCTTGCTAACTCCCATGGACAGAATTCAGTCAATAACAGGAAAATCTACCTTCAGATAGTTGTATAAACCAGAATCCACATGGAAGAAAAATCAAGTGGAGCTTTCTTCAGATTGAGGCTTATTTTGAGTGACACCAAAAGCAGTCATTTCAGCATGTAATTCAGGGCTTAGAGGAGTGCAAGAAAGCAAAGTAGTGAGAAAGCAGAGTTAGATCAGAGGTGGAGAAGAACCAAAGACAAGAATAAAAAAGTGAGGCAGGACATAGGTATTGAAAAATCTTGCAAGAGACAGAGAATTGCATTGAAAAGCATGAAACATCCTAAGGAAAACCCTGGAGTCAGCACAAGACCTGTTGAAATGAGCTGTGCACAGGGGAGCACCTACTCTAGTCAGGAGAGAACTGTGTCAGGAGATGAGACTCTTCCTATCAGAAAGATACTTTATTCCACTTGGCATCCTCAACTGTTTTCATCTCCATAAAAAATTAAAAAGTCAAGAAACTCTCCTAAGATTTGACAATAAACTGTTAAAGGCCAGCTTTAAGATTATGATATTGTCTAAATCAAGTCGAATCAGCCCACAGACTTGGACATTTTATCAGTGCTCCAGCCATAAAGATATTGGCGGCTCTGCATAAAATTAATCTCATTTGTCCCTTTCAGTTTTATGCAAGCTGCATCCTGCTTTGTCATATTTGGCTTCTGGTAAAGCACTACCGGCACACTGTTCCATCTCAAAACGCTGCCTGTCGTTCAAGCTTTTTTCCCTAAGGAGTGACATAAATCCTCCATGAGGTGAAATATGGACTCCTGCAGATTTAGACAGAAGCTAGTAGTTCCGATGACATTTCTGATTTTTAAATGATGGAGCTGGACGTGAAGGAAGACCTCATGTATTCTCACTCAGTGCCACTGGCACATGGTACTGATGCTCTCAAGGCTGTACATAAGGTTTCTTGGCCTGCCTCTAGAACATCTGGGAATACTGATACCCCTCCCCTCCTGCATTTTTCCCTTCTGGTCCTCCTACTCCAGAAAAACCCAACCCCCCAAAAACAACACCCAAACCCAGCTTACCATTACATCCATAAAGAAAAGTAGTAGCAGGTATCAGTTTCTGAAGTCTCTGTCTAAAACGTGAGAATTAGGGTGAATGCTACACTATCGCTCAGTAGCATTTAATTCTGCAGTTCTGGAGTTCAGGCTTCAAGCTTCAAGTTGTTCTCTGCAAAAAGGCACACATGCRTAAAGATTCCAATGATCTTACTCTGGACAACAGTGCTTGCTGCTATTCTTTTTCCTCACTGGAAGCAATAAATTCCCTGAGAGCAAAAATGTTGATCTGAGCTGAATTTGTGCTCTATTCCAGTTCTTCTCCTAATGGCTAATACTATGGCTGTAGGCATTATGATTTTGTGCAGCTGAGATACCTTCTAGGTGGTTGCCAAATCTTGTCCTTATACTAAGTTTCATTGCTGGTGTCAGAAAATAATAACATAGCCATTGCTTCAGCCACTGTATGCACTCAAAGTGAAATTTTCCTTTGATGGTCTGTGAGCTGGAACATGAACCAATATGGGGTACTCTGCATGCTGTAGACACCCACCTACTATGTGAAATACTGCCAGCTTGTGACAACTGAGCCTTGTTTAGAGATTCTCTACAAATAAAAAAGATGGATGTTGTCATTTACAGCTTCTTTTGCTTATCCAAGAGGTGCTCTAATAGAATATAGAAATATTCTCATGTTTTCCTTGGAAGCCTTATTACTCCTCTGCAAAGAAAATCTCTTCCCTGCTCACTGGCAAACTGGCTCATCACTTCCTTTTCCATTGCTCTCCACATTTGGATGGCAAACTAGTGATTCAACTATTCGGCTGGCTCAGATACTTGTGTAGTGAGTTTTATGGTTTGAACTCTGTTGACCAAGGAAAAATGGTGAAGTTTGCAAAGTCAAATATTCTGTTCAGCTTGTGAAAATTTAATTTGGCTTCCACAATTTTTTCAAAATACAGTGATGTTTTTCCCCAGAATTCCATCGCAAGCATTATTTGTAGAAAATGAACTTGATCTGAAGCCAAATTATAATGGTGCAATGAAGGAGGTTGTTACTTACAGGACATCTATGTCATTTGCAGCAGAAGCTGTTGAGAATGAGCAAGGCAATTATAAGAAAAAGAAGAACAGTTTCACCTTGGTCTTCTCTGGAAAGTTGTCTCCCTTCACAGAAATGCTCAGAACACAAATAAATCAAGGTGTGTGTATCCCTCAAGAATAACGATGATGGGTGAGGAAGAAAAGTCCATTAAAAAAAAAAAAAAAGTCTTCCAAGCAGGGTTTGGACAGTATGTGACAAAGTGCAAAACAATTTGACCAAGGAGGACAAAAATATGGAATAGCTGCTTCTTACGAACAACCTGCATTCTCTATGACCAATGCGTCATAGGTTGCACTGAGAAACGTAGCAGGTAATTAAGTAAGACCACATCATTATATGTATGCACATGGGAGTGAAATTACAATTCCACTTCTTCGGCAGTTCCAGAATTTCTTAATGTCTGAATACAAGTTTGCAAATGTAAGGGTCTTTTTTCAACGATGTCTGTGTGCAATACATGTATCTGATTTACTGTTTCATCTTACTGAGATTTAAAGAGCTACTTAGTAATGTGCTTTGAATTCTTGTAGTTCAAATTTTCCTTTTTTCTGTGAAACAGGATAAGCTGAAGCATAGCACTGAGAGTGTTAGGTGGTATGGAACATTTAACACTAAAATGGAAAATAATAAGAAATGATAATTTTGGGGGATCTTGCAATCATTACATGCATTAGATAGATACACAAATTTACAGGAAAGGTTAAGAGTTAAAAGAACTGTTAGAATAAATGACTCTGTAAGTAAGTATTTAAACAAGTGAAATATTCTGAAGTACTTTCAAATGAAGGACCAGTGGGAATGCCAGTGAAGCCACTGTTTCAGAGACCTGGATGGAAATTTCTTTATGAATTGTTGAATAAAATTTCAGGTGGATCTCTGAGAGGGGGTTACATGACACTTTTTCGGTCTGGATCAATTAACCTGGTGCTTTATAAAATGATAAGAATAGGATTCTCAGTTAATTTCAATATTTCATCACACCTATAGATTAATATTTGTATAATTTTTAATGTGGCAATTTTAATTATTAAAAAATTAGAAAACCAGATGGAATTACAAAACAGCAACAGATTACTTAATTAACTTTTGCCTACTGGGATAAATAGAACATACCACAGAATATATCAAAGCAGACACCAATGAGACACTATACATCCATTAGTATGCAGGAGGTTTTCTCTTCAGATATCAGTTCTTATCAGACATAAGCATATGCCTATCAGTCTTATTAAATAAACCCAGCAACTCATCATGTTATAATCCATAGCATATAACATCATGGCAAAAATCAAAAGTAGTACACTGTGATGCTCCCCATAGACCAGTGAAATCTGCCACCAAATTATGAGAAATGGATGAATGAAAAAAATAATTGCTGTTATTTTGCAAAGGAGTATGAAATTTAAGTTAGTTTGCAAATACTAATAAACATCCTTCAGCTGTGCAAGAGGGCCTTAAAACAAAAGTAATCACAATACCAGATCTTAAAATTGTTGTCGTGTTTGTCTAATCATGTTACAAACATTCTGTCAGCTCCATTGCATGGCATGTATTACATACATGGGTAAAAACATGAAAAACATGAGTGAATCAGCCAAAGTGCAGACCTGTAAACCCATAATAATATTAATCTTCTTTACTTATACGAAATATCCCTTGAACTTATTGCAGTACTGTGCAGATTTTTGTAAATTTCTTAGTATAATTTGCCAAGATGTGCTCTGAAATAAAAATTATTTCAAACAGGATTCCAGCATGCTTCAAATGGAAGCTCTACAATTGCTTCATTTGGCCAATGMACCCTAGCCGATGACTTCCAAGATTCCTAGAAAAACCAATGATAAGTATTGCACACCAAATACTTGTCTAAATGATGTGCACCGATACCTTTTTATTTAATAAAAATGAGTGTCACCAGATATATATGTGCATACATGTGGTTATTGCTACTGGAATTAACAGCCTGCAATTTAATCCCAGCCTATTAGAAACAGGGCTCAGCAGACCCACACAAATTGAAATGAATACTTGCCACAGGCTTTTCACCAGGCTTCAAGACAATGTGTTTGTTAGTACCTTCAGACTAATACCAGTTAGGTTTTGAACAGTTTCAATCTCATGTTAGATGATTTAAAACAGATGAAAATAAAAGTGTGTTACACAAAATAAAAGAATACAGAAAATACAGTATTGTATTATTTACTGAACAAAATAACAAGTAAAAATCATGTTTGGTTTTTTTTTTTTTTTTTTAAATGGCATTAAGTAATCAAATTTAGACCATACAAGCATCAACAAGAAATGTGAATAACTGTACTATTAAGGTGGTATCTACAACTTTTTTTAACTGCTTGAGATCTGAAACTGCAAACATTGTATACCTCACTTTAAAATGATTCAAGTGCCTTGTGCAGTATGTAAAAAATTTGATAGTCAATGACTACGATGAAATGTACATACAATACCTGAATTTAATATTTTAATAGCTCAGGCCCAGATCATCAAAGTATTTAGGTTCCCACTCCTCATGGAAGATCTGGGTCTCAGTGTATATTAACCCCTTCCATGAAAGGAGTAACTGTTTTTGATGGTGTGAATTTATAGTCTTGTCTTTCCCTATACAGGGAGGGAAAGGGTCGATATTAAAGAAAGAGTGGTTCCAATAGGCAGAAAGGTTATGGCACTGCAACTACATGAACCACCTTCCCTACACAACATAAAAATATTCTAATATTAAGGATTATTTTACAACTCAGTGGAAATATGCAGTAATGCAATCCATTTCCTTTGTCTGGATGACAAAAATGCAGTCTTAACAGTCACAAGAGCCCGCCTTGTGTTAGCTATAAAAAAAAATATATTTATATATATATTTATGCAACTACTATGTGCATTAAACAAAATCACTGTATGAATCAGCAGGGTTCAATAACACTTGTATCTGAATCTCTGGAAGGGGTGCATTGAAGTCTGTGGTGCTTCTCAGTAAGGACTCGCAATGAAATGGCAAAGGATAGAAACCCATTTGTTTAAAATCTTATTTTTCGTATCACATTGCCTAAGAAATGGTCCATAAGATCTCTGGCAGCTAAAAGGATCTGTTGCCATTACTTCAGCCTACTGCTCAGAAATGAAAGATATCCCTTGAAACAAACCTGATAATTACTTTTTAGTGAACATTGAAACTGAAAATCAGCCCAATTTCATTGTGAACTCCCATGAAACAAAATAATTTCACCATTGTGAAAATTCTCTGTTGTCTTCATTTCTTGCCAATTTGTATATCATGAGTTGTTTAGAAGGATAGTAATCAGCAATGTACAAGAAACATTGTACTACTCCTGGAAAGCATATACATTGTGACTCACTCGGTTAGGTGGGCAGGTTAATTTAGAATTGAAAAGTGAGTGTATTTCACATCCACTAATAGAAGTATTGGAAAATTCCTTTTTTTCTTCTTTACCTGCATTGAGATACTTTTCTTAATCACCTGTGAACACTGATTAGTGCTCAGTCTTTGAGATACCAGAGAAGAACACTTGAACCAAAGGGCRATACCCTTGTGCACCAAAGCTTTAT
Organism: Phoebastria nigripes; assembly: GCA_035582835.1. NCBI lineage: Eukaryota > Metazoa > Chordata > Aves > Procellariiformes > Diomedeidae > Phoebastria > Phoebastria nigripes. The sequence continues at coordinate 365,546 of JAYKAV010002936.1, read as the reverse complement.
TATACTTTTGATTACTGTGCATCCCCATACCTAAAGCCAATAACATGGCACTTGTGCCATAGTTCTGATACCGTACGTGTCCACTGACAAGTGTTCTGCATGAACCATTGTGTTTCAGTCCACTAACAAAAACTACTGTGCAGTGGTAATCTGGTATCTTAGATAGTTTTTCTTCTTGGACAAAGCTTATCCAAAATCTTCTATCAGGCTACAGCAGCTTAGGGCTCCTTTTCTTTAAAGAGAGGCAAAGTAAATGTCTTACACCTGTAGGCCAGTACTGGTGTTCTGTCCTAGAAATTTTAGCACTGCTCTGATACAATGAACCCTTCTTTCTCTCCAACTGGTTCCACTTCAGCATAGGCAGGATGTCCAGATCCTCTTCTGAATTTCATTGCTGGCCATCTGCTTGGACGTCGCTGTAACAGCAACAACAAGAAAATAAACATTCAGAATAAGAAGGGTACAACAATAAGTTAACAATAAAAAACTTTAACAATGCTCTGTAATTTTGGTCTCTCTCTCATGTTAAAACCCACTCTGTGTAGTTGTTACAGGAACAGAGAAGCACAGTTCAGCAGCAAAAGTCAGAGGACTTAACCCCCTTTCTAAATTTGTGGGTGATGGCTGTTCTCAAAGACCTAAATAATTGCTGCTAGTCCTAGCAATAAAGACGATGAAATAGCTCCTGTCTAAAACTGTTGATCAGTGGATCTGTGAATTTTGTCTTATAAAGACCTGCTGATCCACCATCCCCTAAAGGATCTGTCCACTGCTTTTCCTTCTTAGTTCTGCGTAGRAATCTGCTAACATACTCTACTCCATGGGAGAATGTGTAGCAGAGTCCACAGAAATCGTACTTTTAAAAATTATTTAGAACAAAATTCTGGCATGCTTATGCAGGGCTTCCAAAATAATGACTTTCTATTTCAGGTGCCATAATTTCTACTTACGTAGTTTACTTTGATGGTTCAAATAGAAGCAACCTTTTCGTTTGAACTCTTACGACCTTTTGGTACAAGGGTCTTAAGAGGTCCTAACCAATTTTCATTAGGACCTTTGGTGCCTGCTTTAAAAACAGCTAATAAACAGAGAAAAGAAATAGATCTTTTCTAGGGCAGATAAAATAATTCCTGTATGATTGTGATGCCTCTGGGAAGGAAAAGTGCTTTAAAAATCCTGTATTTTCAAACTAATCCATGTCTGGGAAGGCTCAGACTTTGGGTGACCAAACTGAGATTCTGTCAAAAGGAATATTAGTCAGGAGAGTAGGGAAACTCTTTCTTAAAGTCAGTTAGCAGAAAAAGCTCTCCTAAAACGATTATTCCCTATTGAAAATTTTATCTGCCAAATATGCTGCTACATATTTCTTTTTCTTTACTGACAACAGTTACAAACTGCTTGGAAGGAGGGCTGGCAGATATAGCAACCTATATAGAAACATTGCAGGGAAATGAGAGGAGAAACAGTGAAGATAAGTCACAGCCTATATTTTCATCAACAGTTCAAAATCTAAACAATTTAACTTTATGATCTTTCTTCTGAAAAGAAACATTGCATTTGATTTTCTGTCCCCATAATACCCCATTTCGATTGCCTTCTGAGGGGTGGTGTTGGGGACCACAGAACAGCCACAGCCGTGACATTATGCTGGGACTCATAGTGCTGTTGGGCAGCAGCCACTAAAGAAATCTTGGGGGACCACTGAATCTTGTTACCTACAAATCACACAGCTGTCTGCGAGTACAGCACAAAGTCTTCCTCAGTGATCATCGTTAGGAAGATACAATATAAAAGTAACTGATTTATTTTTCTTCCATTGCAGGATCAGGTTATTTTTGAGGCATTTAGAGTTAAATTCTGTTTGGCAGGTAATTTAAAATCCCAGGCCTTTCAATGCAACACCTTACTACCAAGTAGGAAGGCAGAACACTGTCTTCTTTAATGGATATCTGTTCCTAATAGGAAAACTTAGTCTATTCAAACTTTGGAGACTTTTTTCTACCTAAGCTTGATTCAGCGTGGTTTCAAAATTAAGAAGGACAGTTTGGTTACTGCTAAAGAAAAAGGGTCATATTCTGTTCTCAGACTCACTGAAGTAAATCAAGAATAATTCAATCAAATGTAAAGGACTTATTCCAGATTTATACTGGTATAAATGAGAAAAGAATTTGACCAAGAGGTCTCTAATGAAAAGAGAAAATGAAAAACCATTGGAAAACTAGTAGGAAAAAATAATTAGAAACAGTCTCAAATGGCAGCATATAAGGATGAGCTGAGTTTTAATCTATTAAGTTGCTCTCTAATTTCATTTTAAGATGTACCCATGATTAGTTACTACTTCCTYGCTATGTTGCTGTTAGAAACTAAATCTACCATTTTGGGCTAGTCTTGTTAATTGGCCTTTCCAGATGATGAAATATGGAACAGATGTGTATCAGTTCTAATGATGCAATGCGAAACAACATAAACATCAGCTGTTGTTCCAGAAATTAACAGATTTGAAGGTCATCTCCAAATAGTACAATTGCAGCTTTCTGTGGTTTCTCTTCATGCCTGAGGTGAGATTTTCCATTCCTAGTGACAGTCTGTTTAATTTCAACTTCTTTGTGTGCATGTGGGTAATRTAAGTGGTTGCTAGTCTTAAAAGAGAGCACTGGCAAGCTATCAATTCATTGACTTGTGTATTGACCCCCAAAGAGCTGTGCAGACATTACAGTTTTAATTGATAAGACCAAAAGTAACTTAATTGATATCGGGAGATACAAAGCTCCTTGAGTTACTGAAGCAGCTCAGGAAATGCCTAATGCATTCTTCCCCATTATTCTCTGTGAAGCAGAGTAACAAGAAGATACAAAAAGCCTAACACCCCCCCCACCTCCAACCCACAAAAAACCCCAAACAAAACAAAACAAAGCGGAGAAAGCAATCTGGGTATTTTAACTAATTCCTTAGTTTTGTCATCCAATTTAACAGGAAAAAAAAATGCTTCTTCTGGAATTAGAACTCTTAGAGGAAATCCTCTGAGCCGTGGCTGGAGAGTTGTAACTCCTGCTTCCTTTCAGTGTATTACAAAGCAGGAAAGCAGGAATAGGATTTTTCTCATAGGACTGAAGCTTCCTTGGGTTTGTTATTTTAAGCAAATAAGGATGAGGGAAAAGCACTTGTGACCTTACATGAGCAGGATGCCGAAGAATAATTTATGATACACATCAAAAAAAAGTTAGTTCCTATTGAAGATCAATAAGATAAAATGAAAGAAACTGGCAGTCGGATAATCCATGGAAAGTGAGATCTAACTTTCATGTTTCTTACATTATGCCTGCATACAGCACTGTTGGTGGCTGTGCAGTATATTTGACTTCCTACAGCAATGCTAAGGCTAGAATAAGTGTCTTTAAGTAAATCTTGCAGTAGAGACAGAATGGATCCTATTGTCTTACTTCTGAGAAAAAAAAGGAGGGGATTCCACCTATGAATCCTRAAGGGTGGAGAGTGGAGTATCTTCTCACTATTGTTGCATGGAAAGGTCTCCAAGTGTATTCTCATGGTTGACCAGTTTCTTCTTTTGACGTCTTTCAACATGAGGGAATTTAGAGCCTTATATGGCCTATTCTATCCATCAAAATGGTATGATCTCATTAAGACATGGTAAAAAAAAAAAAAAGGTTTGATACATATCTGAGTGTACTTAATTGAATATTGTCTAAACAAAACTCAGTTGGTATGATCTGAACATGGTTTCCAGTGCTACAGTCTATGATTTTTTCTTTTTTTTTTTTTTTTGAGATTGCTAGCTTTAGACCATCTTATTTCCTGCTCAACAGTAACTTTTTTAAGCAAAAGAGAAAGAAGTGGCTCAAGTTGAAAACTACAGGAGAGTCTCAGATAGGTCAGTGCTTTCTGTATGTGTTTGACTGTATTGGTGGAATTGTACACAGAAATTTCTAGTAAACTTGATCATATTGAAAGGGAGGAAAAGAGAAAAGGACCCATCAGTTTTTATGTTACAGGCCTCTGTTAACTGTCCAGAGATCATTTAAAGTGAAACCATTTATTTTCTACTGTCAGCAAGGCTCCTACCTATTATGAGCCACAAGCTCATCAATGATGCAACTATAAAATAAGAATGGAACAGTCTGCTACAATTTAGTAAAGAGGTAAAATTCAGTAAGAATTATGTATTTCTACACTGACTTACAGACTAGAAACCAATCAGTGCCTCAAATTAATATTATCTTGAAAACAAAGGAAGCTATCAATTCAGACTTCCAGTGAAGAAGCTGGTACAAAATCAATTCAAGATTTTTAAATGGATTTTAAAAATATTTGAAAAGAATGAACTGAATACATATAAACAAGAAATGAAATCTACTTTGTACATGCAATAGGAGAATGAATTGTAAGGGATAAGCAATACACAAGACCAATTACAGGAGGATAGACAGTTGTATAAAGTTGTATTGAAATACTGGTATTTGAAGACTGATGCCCTGCTCCTGAGAGATTCTGGTGCTGACATACACTATCTCTAAAATTTATGCCAGTTAACACTTTTCACCTGAGATGGTAATTCATTAAAAGCAATTGTAATAACGTATATTGTTAGCTGCAGTAATTCTAAGCTTTTACATTTCCTTTCATACATCTGCATGAAGACAAGTTTCTATCAGTAATGGACAGAAGGAACTTGGCAACATGTATTACATATTTGATATTCTTACATCCTATCCTTTACTATCCTCATCCCATCCTCATCCTATCCTTCATTCTGTACAGGAAAATGGAATGAGCATGATTCTGTACAGATCTGCAATGTCAGAAGAGCAGTGAAGGGAAAAAAATAATGAAAAATCTGACCCTCTGTCATCTCCCCAACCCTGCCACACACACACTTCGTTCTGAAAATTTTTTAAGATTATCAGAAGTTCCTTTGTATATTTCAACCAGCATAAAATCCCAGAGTGCTTGTACATGGATCAACTCTTCATTCCTATTCAGCAGTAAACTTGAACAGTGGATTTCACCAAGACACGCACACATTCTTTTTCCAAACTGAGTTTACGTGAGTATAAATACCTGAATTAGCATGAGAAGGTCAATCTTTCAAAGTCTTGAAAGACTCTCCAGAGCTCCCTAGCAAACTTGATTTCCCACTAAACTACACAAAAGCTGAAGTTATTGAGTACTTTTTAGGCTGAATGCTCTGATTCAACTTTGTCTTCTCTATCTATTGATTATTTTCCTGTATTTCAAACCTTTCAGACTTTCAGAGGACTGTTTCACTGCTTCTACTGAAGGTTACATCATACACATCCATTGATGTCAAGTTCTTTATCTAGTTCAAGGGTATAAAGACATTTAAATCTATTTAAAAGCTGTATTCTTTAATCACACTTTGCCAACAACACCTGTTTAACTCTCTTAACTGGAAATATGTAAATACAGAGCCATCTAAATTCTGGATTAATTGTCAAAACCCCAGACAAATTGTGAAGACCTACACAAATGGATTAAGAAAAGGGGAAAAAACTATCATAATGTCTATTACTAATGTTAATCTGATACCATCAAGACCCATTAGTCTAAGTACACTTGTCCACTGTTATTCTATCTGGGTATCCAGGCATTCTACTTTCTCATGACGAGAAATTTTTTTTCTGTAACCAATTACCTCACCCATAATATGTGCTGGCACGCTCAAAGTTACCTGAAATATTGTTTAGGCAGTTATAATTTATGCATCAGTCTTTAATGTCTTCTAGAAACAACCAATTTATTTGGCAAATCACAGTCAGAAATGGATGAGGCTTCAAATATCTGAAACTGTACTTCTGATATGTATTTCCAGGAATAAGAAAKATCAATTGCCTGACACAATGTTAATTGAATATTTTGAGGAAACTGTTCTGAAATAAAGATTGCTTCAGACTTAAAAGTCAGTGGGATCATTTACTGACTTCATTTATTTTTCTCCTTGATAGAAGGGCTTGTTTAAAGTATCTTTTTGTGATTTAAACCACTTCTCGTTATAACAATGTTTTGGCAGTCTTAGGTTCATCTAAGTAGCTGGCTGCTGACGGACGAGAAACAGAATGCCTCCTTCCTCCCCACCTTTGACTTTTATTGTCAGTGTTGATTATTTATTTTAGTGCTTCTCCCTTGTGGCCCATTTAGGTTTCCCTTGCTGAGCTGCTGGTTCCTGCTGAGCTGGATAAGCTTTGGAAGAAATAACTTTACTATCAGTATAAGGCAATGACAGTGAGATCAATGACAATACCCCAAATGCCAGGACACTGCAGACTTTGAAAGAAGAGAAAAATGATACTTGTTCTCTTCTTTTTAATTATCATCTTCATGAAACACAATTCAGCTCGAACTTCTGGACAAAAACAAATTGATGACCATGTCAAGCCCTTTTCAAACTAAAAGCATAATCCCCTGTAAAATATATATATATAATAAAAACAATGGGCCATATCCCAGAAGAAATCAGCAGAGCTGTGTGAGCTTCACCACCTGTCTAAGCCAGCTGAGGATCTGACTCCTTTTTTAAAATTCCTTCTTTCTTTTTTACTCTGTCTCCTATTTACTTCTCATTTTTTTTTGAAGACATACACTGCATCTGTGACCTTAATGCAGAAACCTGGAAATGGTGCATGGAGAACAGGGCTGGCTGTTAAATGCTGGCTCTTATTTGTGAAGTGCTGCTATGAGCAGAGATGTGTAACAGTGAGCCAGAAATGTCCATTAATTCCCTGAGCTCTGAAACAGCAAGAATTGTCTCCGGCTTTTTTGACTATTTTCTCCTTCTATGATGGGGATGAGCAGAAGGTCAAAATCTGAAGAAAATCTACTGCTAGATCTGCATGCCAGTGAATGTTTCCAGATACTGCAACACAATCCACTATACAGTTCAATTGTTAGAAAAATACCCAACAATTAGTGCTTTCTCAGACCACTCCAGCTAGGGCTCAGGATTCGGGAACCATCTTCAGTCCACGCTAATAGTCTGCATGCCGTCACCTTACTGTGAGGCTGACTGAATTAAATGACAGGAGTGCAGACCCTTCCATGCTGGTTGGTCTCTATGCTAAGAAACAGTCCCAAGCTTATTTAATTTACTAGTAAAGCCATAATTCACGTTAAATCAGGAAGAGCCGAGGTGCATCCCCCAGGGTCTGATCACACACTATTATTTTATTTGTGGAAGATCTGCAGCTGCTCATTCCTTCCTCCCTCTCTTTCTCCCCAAGGTCACCTCCTGGCTCCATAGCACCAGTTCAACTCTCTGTGTGGCCATTTGAAAAAGCAGATTTGTGAAATTATCCAGCTTAAACATCCAAAATGAAGTAAAACAACTATAAAAGACATAGGTATGTGCATGTGTGTGTGTGAGTGTACATGCATGTTTCTAAGCAGCTGAATCAGCACAATAAAGCTCTGGAAAACCTCCAGGGAGGGTGGGAACATGAAGGCAAAGGCTATGACCTTTAAAATGGGATCTTAACTCAAAAGAATGATAACTTGTAACCACAAACATCCACACTGCTCTTCAGTGTGTGACATATTAACTACTATTAAGACATACACAGCCACTATTAAGAAATATACAGGCTCTGAATTCACTCATATCCCTACAGCTTCAGAGTCTACATGTGTTAATAACTTGGGTTCGGTTTTGCAACTATAAGCTGAATACAAGAGAAAGGCTCTTTGCCTGAGGTTAAGAGGGTCCCAAATCGCATTGTTAGTTTAGACTCCTTAAAATCCCCTACCTGCAGAGAACTGCCACAGAAAAATTTTATTCTGCTGTTGTCGAGCCTTACATAAGCACGTTTGGCAACAGTATCTCTGTGTCCAGCTGGGAAAAGACATCACAAYGTCTGACTCCCTGCCTTAATATTGGCCAGCAATTCCTCTCCTGTCTTCTCAGCTGTGGCCAGATCATGTTGCCTTTGTTCCCCAAAGGCAGAGCACTGGGATGACAGCTGAGGTAAGTTTCAAACATTAAAAGGACTTTGGACCAACATATAAATAAGAAAGGTAAAAAAACACAAAAAAAGCATGCACATGAAAACTTCTTGTGTCATGTGCAACCCTTCTGTCCACAGATAACGGGGTGCAAACAGGTGAAAGACATCTGAGCAAAAGACAGTCTGCCTTATGCTTTGCTTTTCGATTTGCTAAATGTTCCCTGGACAGTAATTGCTCTCACTGCCAAAATTCACACACAAATGCAAATCAATAAAGGTTAAAAATATAAGAAAAAAAGAACATGAAGAAAAAGAAGGGAAGAAGTAAAATCTAAAATACTGCTAAAGCTGCTATTTGGCCCACAACTCAATAAAATTTGAGCAAATCCATCTGACTCAGCTGGGAATTTCTTTACCCCTATTTACATTCAGCTCCAGATATCTATATCACTTTTGCTATGATCTATATGACAGGCATGTAATCCACTACAATTGGGGCATCATGCTTGGCTTCTTGGCTACCAAACCTCACATCCTGAATGCAGGTGTACTACATAGGTTAGTGAATAAATGTGGTATAGCTAGTATGTAGCTATATGTGTTATAGCTAGATTTCCGACATAAGCTTCTGCTTTGTTGAAAAAGACATGAAGAGCACTAGTTGACGTTTGCTACTTTTAAAAAATCAGTGCAAATAAGTTCAAAGTATACTCAAGAGACATAAGATTCCTCAAGGTAAGAGTAGGTATGTAACTTGATTCAAAAGGGGAAATTATTGGCAACAAAATCAAATTCAAGCGAGAGAAAATACCACAGGGATAACCATAAATAAATGAAAGACCAAAGCATACAACATCTCTTCTGTAACTCTGCAAGCTAATCTTTAGTCAACATTTACTCTCAGCGTTCAGAAAGAGCCTGCATTCATTGGAACTTTGACTGGAACTCCCTTAACTTTAAAAGTTGATAATTCATTCTGTCTTTAGGTCACCAGAGAAGCGTCCAACTTAAACAATGAAACACATGTTGAATAGTATGGGGGCTGGAAGAAACAGGAATACATTGCATTTTGACTTGAATCTTCTACAAACTTAACAAAAAGGGGAACTTTKTTTGAGAAAATATTGAACTATTTGGATGGTATTCTTTTAAAATGATACACTAGCATGGGCAAATTGAATAGCATTGGCATTCAAGACTTGTCAAGCTGTTTGTTCAAAATAGCTATTTTTGTTCCAGGTGGGGCTGCACATATGCATTGTGCTCAACAGCTATGAACAAAACCACTAGAGGAAATGTTTTCTTCAGACTTTAGGGGTAAAAAAATCATAGAATAATGTTACTCTGTTCTAAAACAACAGTTGCTTTTGGAATAAATGGCATTTTTCTTGGCTTTTGTGTCTCGCTTATTTAAACCAACTAGTGCACTCAGAATATCATTTAATGGTGCTCAGAGATGTCACGAGGGATTGCATTTATCAGTGCAAAGTTAAACAGTGCAGTCAAAGTGTGGGTGTATGTATCCTTATCTGGGGGAGCTCACTGAGAAAAGGGACTACATGACAAACATGAGGGGCATCACGAGTGGGATTTGAGATGAGCTGTGTGAAAACTTGAGTGAGGTGGTAAGTGGATATTCGGTGATACCTGCAGAGAACACAAGGGAGAAAGAGACCTAATGCCTCAGATATGGGATCAGTCTGTTATACTTTATTCAGTAACCAGTCTTGACTATAAACCAAATCAACTCAAAATTCCTTACATATTCCTTAACCTAAAAAACCCAACAGATTCTGACTGAAAATGATGCTTTACCTACAAAACCATGACAGCATCCTAGAATCTTGATGAAAAAAGAAGTTTCTCTATTAGTCATGTTACAGTTTTGAATGAATGCTATGTTTAATGTCAATATGATGCCTCTATAAAGTATGCCTCTATAAAGTAGCTTCTTTAAAAGTAAACACAAATGGGGCAGGTCCCTGTTCGTTATTTTGCCCAGCCTTAGATTTACATTAATTACTGATGATAGATAAACTGATGCAGATCTTGATTTGGCTAGAAGACTTGATGGTAATCTACAGTGTACTAGTAATTTTTTAGACAACTGCATGAGGGAGCTGCCTGTCCATCTGTCACATCTTGTTTTAACTGTGCAACTTACTTTATTAATCAAGAGACTCATACAAAACAATATTATTTCCTGAAATATTTATGTGCTTGTTCTCATTTCATGACCAAGCCCATGGCAATCCTCTTGAGCTCTTTCCCCAGAATGGGGAAATCCACATTTCATTCATTTCCCATAAATAATGCAGCTTGTCTCCTGTGGTATATGGGGTACTATGTTATCTGTAACAGCTTACTCAAATATTTTTCAATTGCACAAATACAATAAGGAATGCTTTTTTGTAACAGTGATCTATTTGTACCAGTTATGCCTCATTATTTTTTTGTACTTCACTTTCAAAAGGCAAGTCTGAGAAGATACGTTCTCCTCTGTACTGGAAACATGTACATCCTATAGATCAGATGAATATAAGAATAATATATTCTACTCTTTATTTCTTGAATTGGTCAAACTATTTTTTTTTTCCTTTGGAAATTAAATGATTAAACTTCTTAAAAGCWATTTCATTTCCAGAATGGATTACTTTATTCTGTTCTTCTATGCTTATGATACCAACAATTTGGAATTTCTGGAAATGTTTTGAAATACAGAGTAATCCCTTTCTCCACCTCTCATGGTTTTACCACTGCATCAGTGGTTTTACCACTCACAGGGAATGGCCACCCCTTCATGGCTAGAACTTTTTATAATTCTTGCTAAATGGCTGATTCTCCACAAGTATCACAATTTTCCTAGTAACAAAAAGAGGATGTACTTTATACCACATTTTGCATAAATTTGATTTTGACTAATTTACTTCCTCCTGTCCTTATTCAATTATTTCTCCTTTATTTAAACAGAAAGATTATGTTTTTCCATTTTTTCTAAAAGCCTACATTGCTTGCTAAAAGACATTTTAGCTTTGACTGCATAAATTGATTAATGCCACCTAAAGATTAAATTCAGTGGAATGGGTTTAACAAAACTGATTAAGGCATCACTGTTTGCATGATGAGTATGATATCAATGAATGAAATAAATTAACATGCCATTACGACACTGAGAGGAAAAATAAATAAATTAATGTGTGTTTTAATTTGGTATTCTTCCCTCCTCCTTAAAAAATGGTGTTGTCATTTACTTAGCCTTTTCAGTCACATCATAACAGATAAGAAACTTGTTTTTACTAGCGTGAAAGAATAGCAATTTAATCTGTGTGTGAAAAAAAGAGAGAGACAAATCCTTCTCTTTTGTACAAGGACTTCAGTGGAGTTTTGTTTGTCCACATCAATAGAGAACTGGCTTGACATGTCGCATAGACATGAAAGAAAACTATTGATTTTATTATGTGGATGCTGTTCCCTGATGGTTAACGCAGTTACTTCGCTTCAGCCTGGAATACTGATAAACAACTCATTTTGATTTCTGTCACTACTATTGCATGTAAGCAGTATATTTATTATAATATGATTTTAAAGATGAATCATTCTCTTCATGTTCATGTCTCACTTCAATTCACAATGCTGTCACTAAGAATGAATGTCTATATCTTCCTGCTCCAGGCTTTTACCTAAGCAATCCCTAGGTACGTCCCTAGTGACAATTCCAGTGGTTCTGCATCTTCACTATTGCCCATTAGAAAGTGTCCAGGCTCTTAAAAGTAAGGGAGTACTACAGGTGGAGGTTATGAACAATCAGCATTTTTTTTCATGTTTAGCAACTATACTTCATAAGGTAGAGGAAAACCGCTGAGTTGAAAAAACACAAGTGTAGGTATTCATGTTTTTTTGTAGAATCTAGGGAAAATGTTCCTTTCTCATATTGCCATGTACAGTGGAGTTGAGCTGACTAAATGTCAGCATCTGCAATGTAGATGTCTGCACCTGTAGCTATCTATATTTGAGGGAGAAAAGTGTTAATTTATCTAGTCCTAAAGGAGATGTCTCAAATAGGTCAGATGAATCATGGTCTAAAAGAGTTTGTTTCTCTCTACACTAATAAAAAGATCAAAGGGAGATGATATTAGATTTAGATGTTAAAATTAGGTGAAAAGAATCTTTCCCACACTCTGAGGCAAAGATTTAAAAGATTTCTACAAATGAATGTATGGAACAGCTAACACATCTTTCCAGCTAAAAACTTAAAGTCAGCTCTTCTGGAGAATTAATGAATGCAAACATTTCATTTCTCCACAGATATAATAACTGAAAAAATATATGTACCGAAATAAAATGCCAGTGCACATGACAGCTAATGGAAAAATGCTATGGTGAGGACAATGAGAGATAGGAAAGAGAGGTGGAGTGGTATCTGAGATATGTCTTTTAGATATATGTCCTGTGTAAAAACAAAAAAAAGTAATAGCAATAGTAGTTAAAGAAGCAGCTGAGTGACAAATACGCTAAGAACAAAACAGCATCACCTGCTAGGTGAGGTAGGTCCATTTCTTCAAAGCTTACACTACAAACACAAGAATACTTTCTAGATTTAGGTTAAGAAAGTTCTATTCTGGAGACCCCAGTTATACTAGCCAAGTGACAAGACTGGTGACACAACTTGTTACTTTTGTCTTACCTCTATAAAGAAGAGACTAGCCGCTGATGTTGGATGATGATACATATAGACGGTCACGAGGATGGCTGCAGCCACAATGAGGACCAGGACTAGAATGCCGACAATTAAGCCAGCATGAAGCGTTCCACCTTTCTTCTCCGCTGCACTGTCATCTGTGGAAGCTGCACAAATGGTACATTCATTAGCGCAGTAACTTATGTCTTACCCATTCCATTTCACAGCTTGCAATTGAGCATTTGCTTTTTCTGTGTTACATGCTCCTCGTTTTCCACAGCCCAAGTTGGAAAAAGATGTTAGATGTCTCTTTCCCACAACCGAATACTCTCATAATCTTAATGAACAGACATTTCCAAATGTTTTACTAATTCTAACTCAATAAACAAAATTAATATCCTTTCTTTTGAATGCAGTCTGGACATTCTGAAATTCTTAATTACCTTCATAATGAATTTTGCTTTGATTTTCTTATAAAACTATCGCAGTTGCCCTACAGACAAAAAGGACTAATTGAATACATTTTGAATGTTGTATTTTTTTTTTTTTAAAGCTTCAAGTTGAGACATGCCACAAACCCTTGTGAGGTCTAGCTAATAAACACATTCTGAAAGCCTGATTCATTAGCTTGGAGAAGGGTTTTGAATCACCCTGTGCAACTGAATCAGACAGCCAAAAGTGTAACAGATGGATGTTAAATGACCCTGCAATATTCTAATCTTGGTCTGAATGGAACACTCATCATACCAAAGTATTACAGAAGACCATCCATTTACTAAACTTGATATCAAGAGGCTGCTCATGCTATGCTTCCTTCAGGAGAAAAGAAAGCTGTCTCTGTCACACAAGCAATGTGTCAGCAGTGCTTCCAAATAAGTGACTGGAAGYCTTTTAACGACACTGTAACCTTTGTGGAAAAAGTCTCTCAATAAATTAGTCAACATCTGTAGAACTGCTTGTGCTTGGGTGCGATTTCTACTTTGGACAACCCGGAGTATCACAGCAAGTACAAACATAGTGATAAGCAATGATTCTTCAGCATCCTCTTGCATAAAAGGAGAAGTGCTGTACTACCCACAACTGCAGGCAAAAGAGCAATTCAGAAGCCCTAGTTTTAAGAAACACCAGCAGAGCACTGGTCATTTGGCTTCACAGACTTATATTGTTCTCCTAATATTCCCACTGCTTTCTGCCTTTCTGGCAATCCTTCGAATCACCTCCATGCCTTACTCCATACAAAACCTGGCTCTGGTCTTGCTTATGAGAAATTTTCTTTCAATTCCACTTATAAATTTCCTCTCACCATGCTGGTTTGCCAAGCTGACTATAATGAAAATTGTTGATTTCTGCAGTCATCCTTTTTGTTGTGTCATCCCTCTGAAATATTTGTTTGATTGTCTTAGGGTGTCATGGTCTGTGAGGTCAGGGACTGTCCCTTTTACTTGTTCTTGGAAAACAGCTATTGAGTTATGGGTACCACTTCAAGCAAGTTACTGTTATTGTTATTAGTAACAACAACAACAATAACAATAACTGTACATGGTCTTTCACCATTCATCAGATTGTGACTAGAGCACTCCAYGCTAATATTAAAAAAGAGAACTGGAAAATAATAGAAGAAGGGTGTATTGATCTAGATCCTTATACAGTGTCAAATGCCTTGTATGAGGGGTAATAAAAGAAAGTAGGAACAGTTAACCTCAGTGTAACAGCTCATCCACGTGTGGCAGCACTTTTTCTCACCAGACCAAGGAAGGCTGCATGGCCCAACAGATTGCACAGCACTATTGTGACAATAGGGAGAAAAGGAAAATGAAGATGTATTATCTTAGCTAAAAGCTATTTCTAACTATAACATGGAAGTGAATCAATGGGAGAGTGAAGGGATTTATGGAAATTTCCCCTGCTTTTGTCCATATTTCCTTAATCTTGAGTCAGGACAGCTGAAACCCCACAGTGTTGCTCTGCTCTTTCCCATGAAGTCAGTAAGACAGCTTCTGGAGTAAGGAGCTGTCTAACAGAAAGAAGAAGAACCCAATAATTTGAGAGGCTAAACTAGGATGTGGAAGGCATTAATGAATTTAATAAAAAATTGCAAGCATGCACCCCCACTCAGGTACTGCCTAATCCTGAAGACATCTTTCTTTCTACTGAAAAGTTCATGAGTACCTGTTCACACAGACTTCATTTTTAATTTTGCTGACTGTGGACATCAAGTTTGAGCTTAGGCATGAACAGGATTCAAGAACCAGGCCTCTCCCTGCCTAAATCTTACAAAGGGATTTACTTGGCTTTCTTAAAGCTTAGTTCACACAGATGTATAGGAACTTTTAAAAAAGAAAAACAGTGTCAGCCCTATTTGATTTTTCTTTTCTTTTTTTTTTTTAACACAGTACATACAGTGAAAGTTTCCAGGCCATCCTTTACATTGCCGTGAAAGAAAGGAGATATTGCCTAGGATGTGGAGGATCTATTTTCCAATGTATTCCCACCCAAAGGGCACTTAAAACACTTCGTGGTAGTTGTGGCACTATGTAGCAAAGGATACACGGATACACAAAGGATACAAAGATTCATGGTGGAGACAGGAAAGAAAGGTGACCCTAAAAATGTTTCCTCTAACTTTCAGACAGTGGAGTCTTTTGCTTGACATAACCATTAATAATTTATTAAATAGCTATTCACTTTCAGCTGAGAATAGATGAATGTATACAAGCTCCAGTCTTAATTTCTGTTCATGCACTGTAACAACATTTAGTACTTGCACATATATTTCAAATCGCCAAGCAAATGCAAATTAAGCAATTGAAAGGCCATCAGGAAAGGCCTGCTTTATTGTACATGCTCTGGGTTGGGCTATTAATTCCCAGTGATGAGCAGTTAGTTGTGTGAGTCAGCCTACTGAGAAGTAACTGCTCCCCAGAAGGAGCTGTCTTTTTGACAGCTGCATACTCTTCAACTCTTCCCTTCAATGCCACATCGGTGCATCATAAACTACTTTATCACTTGTACCCATTTTCAGACCAATTTGCACTAAATGACTAACTTGTATTGTTACTATGTTATGGTTGAAGGCAGAACATCATATTCTGCATATTAAAAAATGCTGGACTTCAGCAAAGGTCCTAACCACTCTGTAAAGGCCATCAGATTAATCCCCTTTGATTTGATATTTTCTCAGTGTTTAGCATCCAGCTTTGCAAATGAGAACGCTGTCTCTTCCAAATAACACAGGTGACAACTGCCTGCCCAGATTTCTACTAGTCTAGGGTGGAGCACTGCATGGACATCAGTGCAGTGATCAGAATGCCAAACGCAAAAAATAATGAAATACAAGAAATGCTTTTCTTAAATGACAACAAATGTGAGGAACTTGTAATTTCTATAATCGAAATTCAGTTCATTGACCCCAGGGCTCAAATACTCATGAGAAATTGATTTCACTGTCTTTGCACAGAGACAATAAACAGTGTTGTCAACTTTGAAAATACTCTCTACTGCAAAATCAACTGACAGTTCTTTTAAAAAGCCACCAAGGGAAATAGATGAAAAAATGGACACTGAAACTTTTTCAGGTGCAGAAATCTTATTAAGATTATCACAGCACATCTGCTGCTCCAGGCAAGGCTAAACCCATGAGAGGATATTTGTCTTAGGACCAATCCTTTGCCAGAAGGAACTTTCTCAGTGGAACTTTCCCCAAACTTCCCTTCTCTTGTGCTCAAAAAAGAAATTGCATATTGTTACATACAATATGATCTATTTATAACTTCTCCCCTAATTCTTACATGTATAAACCTTTTAAGCAGAAGGAGCGTATTAACATCTGCAAGGTTAGTCTGCTTCTCATTAGGTGCTGAATGACAGCACAGAAACAGCAATAACTTTTTTTCCCAAATACAAAGGCGCACAATATAAACATGAAATAATTATTCTCCTGCCGGAATGCTGTTTAAAAAATAAAAGTGAAAACACAATAAAATGTTCTCATTGTTTGCATGATAAACACATAAAGACTATATCATCTTTGATTTTATATTACTATACTATGTCTCTACGGGTTAGCTTCTTCTGGTGCAGGAAAAACAAAAAACTCAAGGATTTATCATGAATGAAGATCTTGTCCTGGTTCATGGGGACTGTGATGCTGACTTTAACAGGAACAAAGGTGTGTACAAACTGGGACTGTTATTTAGAGGGTTTGTAAACACATTGTGGATACTTTCTCAGTATCGTTTGTGTCATTATTGTGTATTAAATATTGAGGTCTGCAAAATGATGAAATACAATGTTTTCTATTATCTAAATTTAAGATTTACACAAAGTTTCAATTGTGATAGTTTTATATATGAGAAAACAAAATTGTGGTACATACATGTACACCTCTCATGATATGAGATGGAAAAGCGTTTACTTACCAGAGATGAATATCTCTGTCTGTGAGAGCAGAGGTATAAAAAAGTTTTATGGTAAAATGGAGGAAAAATAGGTGAAGTTCTGTTACCTCCTGGCTAGAAGCTTTCCTTTATATAAAGTGACATGGAACCAAGGGCAAATGACAGACAAAAAGTAGAATTTCACTTTGTGGAGTTGGAAAATAAAGCTTTGCTTTTTCCCTCCAAGAGCCATGTCATTCCTTTTTACTCCTGCATTTTGATCAGATGGTAAAAAGCTCCAGTTCAAAATCACTTCTTATATGAATGTGCATCTTTAAGGGATAAAATGCAATACCTTATTTGACCCTCCTGACACACCTATACTAGCAGAGCCAGGGATATAGATGACCTAAATAGCAGCAATCAGCCCAAAGATGATAACTCAGTACTGAGCTTTGTTCTTTTCTCCCCTCTTTTTACCAGATCAATGAATTTTCATGGTAAACCCCTGAATTTGTCATAAAGAGATAGAGAATGAACCCTGCAATTTCTTCTCATATAGGAATGCTTTATGATAAAATGTGTATTTGCTGTTAGGTCACATGGCAGCAATTGGACAAATTCTTAATGTTCATCAAAACCCATGATTTTTTAAGGTGGTTGGTCAGATGAATATGAAACTGTACTCAGCACTGGTGAGGCCGCACCTTGAATACTGTGTTCAGTTTTGGGCCCCTCACTACAAGAAGGAGATTGAGGTGCTAGAGTGTGTGCAAAGAAGGACAACGAAGCTGGTGAAGGGTCGAGAGAACAAGCCTTATGAGGAGCGGCTGAGGGAACTGGGACTGTTCAGTCTGGAGAAGAGGAGGCTGAGGGGAGACCTTATCGCTCTCTGCAACTACCTGAAAGGAGGTTGGAGTGAGGTGGGTGTTGGTCTCTTCTCCCAAGTAACCATGTCCCTAAGCACCACATCTACATGTCTTTTAAATACCTCCAGGGGTGGTGACTCAACCACTTCCCTGGGCAGCCTGTTCCAATGCTTGACAACCCTTCCGGTGAAGAAATATTTCCTAATATCCAATCTAAACCTCCCCTGGTGCAACCTGAGGCCGTTTCCTCTCGTCCTATCACTTGCTACTTGGCCAGCCAAAAAGCAGAAACCCTCTCCTGCTGCATGGTCTGGGGCTAACCTGCACCTACAGATCCAAGTTCACTCCACCAGCCCTCCACCCTATTACGTATGTAATTTCTAGCCTGGAAGCTGTATCACGCTGATGTGACGTGACGGTGGCTTTGAGTTAACATGCTCCTACAAAGAGGGAGGACATAATGTTTAGGACAGCTGAGCACACAGGGTTACAGCCTACAGTGAATTCAGCAAAGCTACTGAATTTTTCCCCTCTTTTGGGCCTCCATTTACATCTGGAATGTGAGTCTACCAGGAGACTGCTTGTTTTATGGGGCAGGTATATGGTTCTCCAAACCTAAGTTTTTTTCCTGTACATAATGCAGATTCCTGAACAGATGATTAATGACCTACATACAGTGACTGTGGGAGGGAATAAGGGAATGTACAGTTGGAAGGATTCTCCAGAGGCTCAGAGGAATCTCCATAAAAATGTTTTCTCTACCTCTTTTAGGAACAGCCTGCTTTGGACTTAGCTTCTTCACAGTAATGGAGTGTGATTTTCTTGCTTTTGTGGGTTCATTCCCTTAGCGTTTGTTAACATTTTGAGGTTAAGTCATTGCTACACTTTACTTGGTTTCATGATGATTTTTAAAGTTATGGCTCAGCTAATGCTTTAAAAATTGGTTTCCAATTGCATGTAAGGAATGAAAGGTGGTCTTTGAGTGAGAATATTACGAACTGTAACACACAAATTCTGAATTCAATATCTGGCTTTGCTATCAATTTTCTGTAGGACCCAGGGCAACTTAGTAAGTCTCTCCAAGACTGATCAACTGCTTAGTGCAGCAAATGGATGAGAGTGCACTAAAATTAAATCCCTCTGTTTGTAGGATGGCAGCACTCTAAATGTGTTAGCTAAGGACTTTCATTCTTCTGCTCTAATATATCACCTAATGCTACAACAGTTGCATGGTGGGTTGACCCTGCCTGGATGCCAGGTGCCCACCAAAGCCGCTCTGTCATTCCCCTCCCCAACTGGACAGGGGAGAGAAAATGTAACAAAAGGCTCATGGGTCGAGATAAGGACAGGGAGAGATCACTCACCAGTTACTGTCAGGGGCAAAACAGACTTGACTTGGGGAAATAAGTTTAATTTACTACCAATCAAATCAGAGTAGGATAATGAGAAATAAAACCAAATCTTAAAAACACCTTCCCCCCACCCCTCCCTTCTTCCCGGGCTTAACTTTACTCCCGATTTTCTCTACCTCCTCCCCGCCACAGGGGGACGGGGAATGGGGGTTGCGGTCAGTTCATCACATGTCATCTCTGCTGCTCCTTCCTCCTCAGGGAGAGGACTCCTCACACTCTTCCGCTGCTCCAGCGTGGGGTCCCTCCCATGGGAGACAGTCCTCCACGAACTTCTCCAGCATGAGTCCTTCCCCCAGGCTACAGTTCTTCATGAACTGCTCCAGCGTGGGTCCCTTCCACGGGGTGCAGTCCTTCAGGAACACACAGCTCCAGTGTGGGTCCCCCACGGGGTCACAAGTCCTGCCAGCAAACCTGCTCCAGCGTGGGCGCCTCTCTCTCCACAGGTCCTGCCAGGAGCCTGCTCCAGCGCGGGCTTCCCACGGGGTCACAGCCTCCTTTGGGCATCCACCGGCTCCGGTGTGGGGTCCTGCATGGGCTGCAGGTGGAGATCTGCTCCACCGTTAACCTCCATGGGCTGCAGGGGCACAGCCTGCCTCACCACGGTCTTCACCAGGGGCTGCAGGGGAATCTCTGCTCCGGCGCCTGGAGCACCTCCTCCCCCTCCTTCTTCACTGACCTTGGTGTCTGCAGAGTTGTTTCTCTCACATATTCTCACTCCTTTCTTCTACAGCTGCAGCTGTGCAGTTTTTCCCCCCCCTTCTTAAATATGTTATCCCAGAGGCACTACTGCTGCTGCTGATGGGCTTGGCCTTGGCCTTGGCCAGCGGTGGGTCCGTCTTGGAGCCGGCTGGCATTGGCTCTATCAGACATGGGGGAAGCTTCTAGCAGCTTCTCACAGAAGCCACCCCTATAGCCCCCCCCAAAACCTTGCCATGCAAACCCAATACAAGTTGTCATCAGTATTAATTTTAGTTTGAGTCGCTTGAGGCCATTTAAGCCATTACAATACTTAGTAGCATAAAGCAATGGCCATCACAAAGCTCAATATTGTACCATATTGTACCACATCATTTGGGCTGGCAGGACAGCTGACTGTTGCTAAATCCAGAAGAGCAGAAAGCTACCAGATTACAAGAATTTCAATTCAGTCAGCCCACTGACTCCTCTTAACCCTACTGAAAGCAAACACAAGACCATCAGGTCAAGCAGGCTGTTCCTCTCTAAAGCTGTGTCTAATGCTTCCAGAGTTACTTACCCCCACGCGTCCCCCACCTTGTGGAGACAGAACAACTTCAGGTACTTCAACTTCAGTGCAAAATGTACAACTATATTAGTCTTCTTTCACTTGACCTCCATTTTCCCCATCCTTCACAGTGACCCAGGCACACTGATGTCAAAGATGAGTGAGCAATGGAGAGGAGACTGCAGGAGGCTACTGACTGCAACTACTGGGTTAACTCCACATAGAATAGGTAGTTAAAAAGACAGAAGATCACAGGAGCTTTGTGTGCCCTAGCTGTCACACTGCCACAGCACTATGACAGCAACAGGAGCAGATGATAAAACATTAAGTAATGCAGCCTTGTCTTAAAAGTTTATCCAGTCTATTGCATTTAGCCCTCCATAAGATCTCCATTGAGATCTACATTTGGTTTTCACATTAAACCTTTAAGATGGTACAAAGTCCACAAATTGTACATGTTTAACAAAATCAGTTAAATGTGTGCCTTTACAGCGAAGTCATGACAACTGTAAGAGCAGATACTGTATATCATTTTATATCTGGCTGTGCTGGTTTTGGCTGGGGTAGAGTTAATTTTCTTCATAGTAGCTGGTATGGTGCTATGTTTTGGATTTGTGCTGGAAACAGTGTTGATAATACAGGGATGTTTTCATTATTGCTGAGCAGTGCTTACACAGAGTCAAGGCCTTTTCTGCTTCTCGCACCACCCCACCAGCGAGTAGGCTGGGGGTGCACAAGAAGCTGGGAGGGGACACGGCTGGGACAGCTGAGCCCAACTGACCAAAGGGATATTCCATACCATATGGCGTCATGCTCAGCATATAAAGCTGGTGGAAGAAGAAGGAAAGGGGGGACTTTTGGAGTGATGGCATTTGACTTCCCAAGTAACCATTACATGTGATGGAGCCCTGCTTTCCTGGAGACGGCTGAACACCTACCTGTTGATGGGAAGTAGTGAATGAATTCCTTGTTTTGCTTTGCTTGTGCATGCGGCTTTTGCTTTACCTATTAAACTGTCTTTATCTCAACCCATGAGTTTTCTCACTTTTACTCTTCAGATTCTCTCCCCCATCCCACCGGGGGGGGAGTGAATGAGTGGCTGTGTGGGGCTTAGCTGCCGGCTGCGGTTAAACCACAACACTGGCTTAGAAAACCAAAGACAAACTAAACTGGTATAAGTCAGACTTCAATATAAGTTGAAGTGTCTACACATAGTTGTTCTGGTTTAGCTAAACTGTTTTAACACCATGCTTCTTTAACCTAATGTGGTATATAATGTCTAATATGATGTAAAAATGCCCTTTTGTGCTAGAGGCAGAAAGTGACATTTGCYTTCTAGGGGATACATTCCAGTGCCACTACTTTGGAAAACCTCTGCCATTATTTGATGGACTTTCTGCAGATTGGATTGGTGTATTTTACATATTCTGTGATGATAGCTGTAATAAGATGATCACAGCAAAATTGAGATGCAAGAAATTCTGGAAAAGACACAAATGCCTTGTACTAAGTAACTTTTAAGTACAATCCAAAGTACCATGAAACAAACAGAAAATAACACAATTTATTAATGCTACCAATTTAAATGTCCTAAGAATAAAGATTATTAATCTGTGATTCTATTTTTTGCTCAGAATGGATGGGTTCAGCAGTTTTTATTTGTATTTGCTTTAAAAAACATGCATGTAGCCCACTGGCCATTGCATATAATATGTAGAATACGTTTCTTCCTGTGTCTGATGCACAAGGAAGATGGGAATATTTATATCGGAGGTTGTTGCTTTTCCAAGCTTATGTTCTTGGCTTTGGAAGGCTCCATTTCAATAAGATATCTGCCAGCAGGCACTGATGCAGTATCATACTGAACACCAGCAAGTCTGTATTTGCTTTCCTTGATTCACAAGATTTCCTGAGAAGGAAGAACTTGAATTATGCTGGGGATATAATTTCATGTTTCTTACAGCAACATACACTTTTTCCTAAGTATAATGCTGTCCTATTCTGAGTGCTACAGCTGAACTTGCAGAAAGCAGTGAGCAGCTTTTAGCAAATTGCTTGGGATCTAAAGTTCAACTTTGATCATGCTTTGATCATACTGAAGAAAACAAGAGATCTCTCTAATATATCTTAAGACCTGTCTCTAACTAGTGCTGAGAATAGACTGCTGAGAGATGATAGAGGAGGAACAGCTTGGAAATGTTCAGGGAGAAACAGAGAATAAAATGTGGAGATGTATCAGCATTTCTTAGCTTGTGATCTACAGCGTGAAATACGATATATGGGAAGACTTGCTGACTTATTTGACTTATATTTTATTTGTTCCCTTTGGAATTTTCCCCCTACCTAAGTATAAGAAAAAGGGTAAAAAATCCAATAAACTCTGTTTACAAGGCTCTTTCTGGTTTATTTGATAATCAAGGTGGCTAATTGTTCTTCCTGAATCTACCTTTTTTCATATTCTTATCCTCTTAACACATTTCTATCCATCACCACCTATTTTGCTTACGTCTGTGTTCTGACACTTTTCTCTATGTCTTCTTCTGTTTCCATCACTACTGAAACCATTCCAAAGCTGCTCCTTGATAAGAAATTTTTTATACAAGCACAGCATATAGTACAGCATAGATAAAATAAACATCATGACAAGTTGTCTCCAAGGAAATCCTTGCTTGCCTAAAATTGTATGAACCCTGCAATTTTAAGGGAACATCAGCAGTTTCGAGTAAGTGGAACATACAGAAGTAAACATATAATCCATAACTTAATCTCAGCAGGATTTTTGCAATAATGGTAAAAACCTTAAATCTTCCCTTTTTCATGAGAGAAGAGTGGAAGAAGRGGTCTGAATCTTGGCCTGCCAGGTTTCTGGACAGGAATGGAAACAGAACACATTAGCTAGGACACCCTGAAGAGAGTTAATGTAAGGAAACCTCGGGTGCCTACAGGTAAGATGCCCACTCTTAGCATGTCATTTAGATTTTTCTCTCTAGCTGATAGAGCCAGGCACCTCTATATGGTAACTTATCCCACTTTGGGTACTTCTTTTAGGATGACACGAATGACTTCCTCTTGCCTATTGCTTGCCACTGGCTATGAGAAAGGCCCAAAAGAAGAGCTTGTGGCTTTCTGGCTAACACCAGATGAGATGAAGCCTCTGGAAGGTCATTTCCTGCAGCTAGGCCAAGACCTGACGATAAAACAAAGTCATACCCTGTGGATCTTATCCCATACAAGATTGTCCTGGTTTCAGCTGGGATAAAGTTAATTTTTTTCCTAGTAGCTGGTATAGTGCTATGTTTTGGATTTAGTGTGAGAATAATGTTGATAACACGCTGATGTTTTTAGTTGTTGCTAAGTAGTCTACTAGTCAAGGACTTTTCAGCTTCCCATGCTCTGCCAGGTGCACAAGAAGCTGGGAGGGAGCATAGCCAGGACAGCTGACCCAACTGGCCAATGGGGTATTCCATACCATGTGACGTCATGCTCAGCATATAAAAGCTGGGGGAAGAAGAAGGAAGGGGGGGATGTTCGGAGTGATGGCATTTGTCTTCCCAAGTAGCCGTTACGCGTGATGGAGCCCTGCTTTCCTGGAGATGGCCGAACACCTGCCTGCCAATGGGAAGTAGTGAAGGAATTCCTTGTTTTGCTTTGCTTGCATGCGCGGCTTTTGCTTTACCTATTAAACTGTCTTTATCTCAACCCACGAGTTTTCTCACTTTTACCCTTCTGATTCTCTCCCCCATCCCACTGTGGGGGGAGTGAGCGAGCGGCTGTGTGGTGCTTAGTTGCTGGCTGGGGTTAAACCACGACAAAGATTCACTTTAAAACATTTTTAAACCACGAAGATTAGGTTTAGCGTTGTTTAATTTAATGTTTTTTTACTTTAAAATTGGAGAGGACTCAGCTAATCTGTAGTGACTTGTTAACCTAAGTTAGCTATTTTGGACTGTGTGGTCATAATAACTTTTGTTATGTCAAAAATATTTGTTTTCCTAAAAGGTTGGCTTGTCTCTTTGTTGAAATAGGTCTCATTTTCTGGATCATTTAGAAACTTAACATATTAGAAAGAAATAAGTTAGATGATTATTAGCAGGCATGAACTAGTGCTCAACACGTTGCAGCTGGAGTTCAGGGTACACAAGAAAAACAGGACTGAGTCTTCTCCAGAGTTTGTCAAGAATTCTTATGGTAGGAAAAACTCAGACTGCAATTTTTAAGGGAAATGAAGAAGACAGACGACTAATGGGAGCTAGTTTCCAGGCATAGGGGACTATTAAAAAAAAAATAGCCTTGGGTAAATTTATCACTGTATATAAGGTATATAAAAGTACTATTTTTTCAAAACTTGGGTCTGCATTTTGGTCATTTCTTAACGAGTTTCCTAATCTTTCAAGCTCAAATTAAGCTCTGTACAGCACTAATATTAATCCTGTACATCACTAATGTCCATATCTAAACTRTCTTTGAAAAAGTCCACCACAGAGTGTAAGCAGCAGGGCACAGACATTTCCTAGCATTACATATGCTGGGATGGACTTGTTCACAAATAAATAAAATAGTTTTCTCCCTCAGGTAGATGGTTTTTGCATAGCTTTACTTTTTTGTAACAGTAATTTCTGTACATCTTGATGAATGAGAAGCGTAGCAGTTTCTCTGACACTGTTGAACACACATGCACTTTTCTACTGAGTTATAAAGCTGAAGGATTGAGAGGGACTCATAGCAATCAAATCATCACAATAAGGTGTCTAAAAAGGTCAAATAAAATGYCTAGATGTGCTGGCCAATCATCTAAATCATCCACCAAAGAGTTCTCAACAGGAAAATACTGCATTACACTATAGACACAGCCAATTGCCCACAATTTTTATGAAAAATTAGGCTTTTAAACTGTTTAGTCAGCTGTGTTGTATTATAAAAAAAATGAAAAAAACAACAGAATCTGCAATTAATAACAAAAATATACATTCGTAGTGCTGGACATATCTTAAAACTTACAAAATGCTTGTTATTTTAAAGAGAATTAAGATTTAAATGTGATGGCACGTCAGCTGTATTTTAAAATGGTTTAGGCATGTATGTATTAGGCATCTATCATGTGTCTATGAAGAAAGAAGGAAGACAGAAGAAACAGAAACAAGCAAATTTGAAATGTATGTTAAAATATGCCACATAAGATTGTGGGTGAATTACAGCACTAACTTGCAAGTGATTTTCTCATATAATTAAAAGGTCAAAGCAGATTGACCTGAACTCGAAATTTAATTTAAATTTAGTTGCTGCTTTATAACATTTGGTTTCAAAAGTTCCAGGCAGAGGTGAGATGCAGAATTTCTATAGAATCCTTCTGTTGCACATAACCCCATATTGACTGCTATCATCCAAGGACACATCAAGCTATAGGCCATCATTGATCCAATATAGCTTTGGTTTTCCATTATAAAAGGTTCCCTTTCAATAGAGTTTTAAAGGATCTAGTGTGAGAAAGTAAAGACCCTGTATTCGTGACCTGAAATAATCTACTCTTTATGAAAGGCTGACAAATCACAGAGAATCAAAGAACGCGCCTGCGGCTGCAGAGGTTTTATCTGAGCCTAATCTACGGGTCACTGGAAAATTCAATGCATAATTGAAGATTCATCAAAAAGAACTTCTCAGATTAAAAGCTAYGTTTACCGTGTGAATGAGAAATCCTGGTGTGTTGCTTTGCTTCCATGTTGTTTGAAGTCAGTTTCTTTTTTTTAAATTTCAAGAATAAAAGAAACAGCTCAAGGAAAATGAATAATCACATCAGGTGCTGGTTTGTCCCTCTAAAATGCAGGAGCTTTCTGCGCGGAAATGGACTTTCTATATTTAAGATAAGTGATGCCACACACCCTACCACCTCACTCTACCAAGTAGGCCACAGCCATCCCTCACTTGCTCTAGTATTCATCATTTTGTTTGCTTTCACAGGGTTTTTCTTTTCAGATCTTGGGCAAAGAGTAGACAAGTGAAAACATAACCCTGTTGCAACTCCCAAACCAAAAGAAACCTGGAATGTGTTTTCTAAAGCCCACCTTTTGAATTATTTTTTATATAACAGCATATTATTCTGAGCTGTTCATGAGATGCTCAAGATGGAGAGCTGCCTGGTCCCAGGCCAGCCACCTGCCATGGAGTGATGGCTCGCAGGGCAGAGCATGGGTACAGCTCAGCTGGGAACGCGCCTCATGTACAGAGCAGACACGAAATGGGAGACTGAAGTGCTGTCTGATTCACCTTGTCTATTGATCTTTAAGAGCACTGAAGCACTTCTCACAACAAAATAAAAAGCAATTTAATTTCAAGAAGAATAAGAGAAAGAAAGGTTAAGGGACATTCCCATAGACAAAATGCCTAAAAGTACCACCCTGAGTTTATAGATGACTTTATTCCAAGGGACCACTTCTGTGTCAAAGCCACGTCAAACAACAACACTGCCAACAAATGGACAATTCAATGCCCAATACTGCATATGACCAGCTATGCTGTGGTTAGTGACAGCAAAATGACAGAGGAGCGACTGGCGAGAAAGGGGATGGCAACTGCCTCCTGTGGAGTGAGCAGATCTGTAATTTGAGGGATGGAGAACATAATAGCTGAATATTACTGAAAAACAAACAACAGGAAAACAGACCGAAATGCTAAGTGGCATCTGAACACCATGTTTTTTCAAAACTTGAACAATTCTCTGCGGGGGCCCTGAGAGACCACTATGCTTCACCTGTCCTGACACTGCWCCTGGGACCTCTGCCCATGGGGGTGGGGACTCCATGTAAGCTCAAGCCCAAGCCTAARTTATGCTGTAGGTGAACCGGTAGTCAGCCCCATCTTTGATCTTGTCTCCTGGACCAACCTTGGATCTATGCTGAAGGTAGCTTGTCTCCAGTCCTATCCCTGGCCATGTCTCCTTGGATGGAACTTGGAGCTGTGTTGTAGCCTTATCTCTGGCCCCATCTCTTTTTGCTGCTGACTGGACTCCTTGTATGGACCTGGTTCACCACCTCACCTTCTCTGGGACTGCTGACGGGAACTGCTTCCTTTGGTCCCTGCCTGAGCTGTGCTGCTGGCTGCTGTGCCTCRCCTGCTCCCTCGCCGCTCCCAGCCTTGCCTTGCCAACCTGGCTTCCTGCCTTGACCCCAGGCCTGCCTCGTCACTGCAGACTCGGCTGATGGTCACTAGTCTGTGGCTGACGCCGGCTGCTGCCCCTGAGCTGCTGGACTCACCCTGCCCGTGCSTGCTGGCATGCTTGCTGCCGGTTCCCCTGCCCCTGGAGGAAGCTCGGTGCTCCCTGCTTGGAGGAAAGGCAATCAGAGGCAATAATATTCCCCTTTATATCAGTGGAAATATAATTTGTTTCAGTTTGCTCAGCAAATCATCCTCTGCTTTGATAGACCATTCCAAAGCCCACAGAAATCAACCTAAATATTTCCTTTCTCCTCAGCAAGCTCTACATTGGCAGTGAGTACAGACGCAGCCTACATCTAATGACCCAGTCCTATTCTAACTAATGGCAAAATTCTCATCAGCTTCAAAGGGAGAAGGAACGAACCTCAAGTCTCAGTCCTTGAACCCACAAAGAAGATGACAAAAGCAGTCCCCTGCAGAACCTCATTGAACAGAGGCCTTTATCAGTAAGACAAGGTGATCTTGTTAACTTGCACGGGGAACGTGCATGGAGAAATACAGAATCTCTGCTAGTACAGAGACACAGGTATAAAATGGATATGTTTATTAACTAAATGTCATGTAATAATTCATGACTATGAATGAATTTATAACACAATATTATTATTTAGAACTAGCATCATATCATCTATTAATATAGTTAAATAATACTGTATTATTATAATACAGTTAATAACTGTATTAATACAGTTAAAAATTTACTTACTATGTCCATATTTGGGAGTTAATTAAACCTGCTGTTTTATTAGAGAGTTATAAAGAGAGTTGTAAATGTTTAATTTACTAAGCAGTTGCTAAGTTTATTTGCCCTACTGCTCTTCGACATAGCTGTGGAAGGCTGAAGTCCTTTGAGAGTCTGGTAAAAGCTATTTCTACAATCTGATTTTGATTAATGAAGTTCAGTGGAGTATAATTTGACAAATTACTGACATTATTTACAGACAAAAAAATCATCTCTTACCTCCATTGTCTTTTAGGTGCAGCGCTATCTTGGTGTCATCTATAAAGGAAATTCAAAGTTAGTTGTAGGAAAATGCATTTTCCCAAGTCATGAGTCATTTTAAGAATGACTTTTTAATGTCAAAGAAATTTCACAATTAGAAAATTATTTGATACTTAACTCAATGAGAATTAGATTCTGGTGTTCTTACTTATACTGAGCAACGCTTTACTTCCTTACTACTAAAAAAACATTTATGAGAGTGTTACAGTGTAAAGGAGGATTGAAAATACTGGTAAATAAGGGTCTGTCTCATAACACAAATAATTCATTTATATTACATGTTCATATACAGCTTGAGCATTCTATCATATTAAGGACTATATGAACCAACATATGACAGTAAAATAAAACAATGACTTAGTTCCTCTTCTAAGAATCATGAAAAGGTCTGCCAGTTTTAAATCCTATTTATTTCCATATTCCTCTTCTTGTTGTGAGCTTTAATGAACAAAATACTAGTTTTGCTAATGCAGTCCAAATCTTGCACCGACAGTTTCTAAACTTCTTTTGCTGCAAACAAAACCAGCCTTTCTTATCAGTAGATTCCCACCCTGAAATGCCTTCAGTTCAGATTTTCCTGTCACAGGCCACTTAAAAAATCTGCCTGTACCCGGTACCTTTTCTTGTGTTAACATACAATTCCAACAGAAAACTCCCCCCGCATTTTATAGATGCTAAGATGCTATTTGATTAATCCAGGTTAGCTTTTCTACCCAGCTGAATTTTCCCCAGAAGCAGGAATGCAGGATATCTCAACCACAGAAAGGCAAGATTTAAGCAGCCAGTGGAACAAGGGTGAGAACTGACACACCATCACTTATCCAGTTAATTTGGTTCAGAAGCCTATAGAAACTACAACAGTGAGCACTACATGAAAAGAACAGTGTCAACTGACTGAAAAAAAGTAAACAGGCAAATTTCAAAGAGGTTTTTAATTTGGGTTATCTCTAATTTTCACCTGGCTAAATAGAATACCCAAAGGGATTCAAAATTCATTACGTCTGTGATGGGAGTTTCTTCACTAACTTTAGCAGAGCTCTCTCAATCTCCTATTTCAACAGGTTTTGGACTATGGCCTGATGGTTAAAGGAACACAAACAACTCATTGTAACCACAAGTTCTCCAGAAGTCTGCCTGGCTTGTCTGTGCGTCCCCAGCACTACCCCCTCCTCCAGCGCTCATCCCCTTTGCACCTTACTGTTGCAAGAGCAAGTTGCGATTTAAAAGCAGTAGCAGATATTGCCCTGACTGCAATTCCCCACTCCTTCCACTGCCCCAAAGAGAAAAGGTCAGCATACTTAAAGGAAATAAATTTCTTTTAGACTTGTAAATGACGTGTTTGCACTATAGAATAGTGCGGTGTATACACTTCACCTTCTGTGGGCAGGCTAGTTGGCAGGTGGGAAGTGGTGGATCCTCTGGTGGTTGTTAAAACTCTGAACTTTGTGGTGGTTGGCAGAAGGGTGGTGGTGGAGTATGGAGGTGTTTCAGTTGTGTCTATATTCTTCTCACAAATCTTATCTTTTGACTGTTGAGAAACAATAAAAACAAAGAGGAGAAAATTAATTCTCAGTGGAGACTGTCACTGAATGAAGAATTTAAGCACGGACAAGCTGTCAGGATAAAAAGAATAAAAATGGAAACACTAAATCAAGGAATTTCAAGAGCTTTTTCTTTTTTTTTTTTTTTTTTTTTCCCCTTTGAAGTGCTCTACACAGCATTCAGCAACATATATTTTTCATTTAGCTGCAAAACTTACAACGCTCAATTGTTAATGACAAGGCTTCAAAGTCATCCCTGAATGTCAAACATATTTCCCCCAATCAGATTTTAACATCTAAGATTATCATTCAAATCTTCACTCTTCTATTGTGAATGCTCCCAGCTGTTGGTCTGGGTGCCATAACACATGTTAAAAAAGATACATGGGGATTAAATTGTAGCTCTTCATAGTGAGTAATGTGTAGTTAACTGGAGCATTTAATTAGGCTTTACATGCAGTTATCACAGAAGAACATGCATATATGTGTAAAATGTGTGCATTTTTTCAGTCTATAGAATATTTATATACCACACTATAGAGTAACACATTCACTATATGCCTATTAATTCTATATAATATTAAAATTTCACATATTATATATGTATACAATATAAAAATTACTATAGAAAATATAAGTATTATAAATACAAACTATAAAATATAATAATCATACAAATGATTATATTATATTAGCACACCATAAATAATATTCACCATCAATAATTTAGCTTTTATTTTCATGGTCAAAAATTTCGATACAAATCTCAAGTTGTTTGGTTTTTTTAAATTTCTGGACACTTTTAAAATCCTGCAGGTGTAATGAATATTTTCTTTTATGGATCACACAGTTTTGCAGGAAAATATGTCCAATTAACTAGCAGCAAATATGGGAACTGTAACTCCTGCTGTCCCCATTCATTTTAATGAGAAGTGGAATCCCGCAAAGCCTGTTCATTTTATTGAGATCTGGCTGTCAAAACCCAGTGGGTGTTGTCTTTCTTTTAATATGTATGGGTATTTTATTGTCCTTTGTTTTACAAGAAACAATATATTACATTAAAAAAGGTATCAGTACCTGCAGTTTAACTATTCTTTAAATGTCTTCATGTTTTAGCTTAAAAAACACTGATGCAATTTAATCAAAATTTAGCTCAAAATCTATATTGCAAAGAAGGAAACATTACTATGACAATCCTCATTATTCATCCTCTTGAATGAATGCATCTAAAATTAACCTCTGTGTGCTAATTATTGATCCTTCATTGAACTCCAGCAGTCAGCTCAGGCATCATTCTGGAAGATGCTAAGTAAGCTGTTGCTTCTACTCCAGAGAGCCTGAAAGCTGGACTGCGAGCAGCAATCAAGTAGCCTGAAACTGTGCAAATCAAACTATTAGTTGCTCAGATACACTTAGTGTATCAATAATTTCCTCTCAGATCATGTACTAAGCCTTGGAGCACTAGCTGAGTTGAAACAAGAAGGGAGAAGCAGAATGGGATGCTACTGTCATGCAGAGAGCAGTTTTTGGATAACTTCATCTACAGGCACAAGTGAGTCCTAGCTAATTATAATCTGGATTAAAGCAATACAAAGGGTGTGCACTATAACAACAAATACTCCCAGTAACTTTTATTTCATGTTTTTGAAAAGGTTGTCCTCCACAGACAAAAAATCTCACAGAAATGCCATTCTTAAATCATCGGTTTACAAACTGCAAAGCTGAAGCTTCAAGCCCATGTAACAAGGCGGTATGTAGGATGCAGTTATTTTGCAATTACACTAATAAGAAAAAAAATTTCTTCCATCAGACTGGATTTATATCATTACTTCTCTTTGCTTCTACTGAGAATAAAACAGAATGTTCTTTTCCAACTAGACGCTTGGGGCTACATTTTGCCCTCAGTTTCACCTGACATTACACTTCAGAAGGGCTATGTTGCTGAAACTCATGACAGAATTTAGCCCTTTCAGCCAAAATGGAAAAGTAACTGCTTTTTTATGGCCATCAGGAGATTAAAAGTGCCATAAATTAATTTGTTCCTATTACCACACTTCCCAAATGAAAACAACAACAAAAAAGAACCCTCAAACCAAAAAGCCTTCTAAAGGGAGGACATTGGGAAAGAACCAGCAGTAAGATATTTATATATGTGTCTTGAAAATGAACTGCTCTGGTCCAGGAGTACCCCGAGTACCTCTTTTAAAGGAGGCCTGTAGTCCCTGTTTGACAGTCCACCACTACCACAGTCAGATATCTTTCTCATTCTCTCGCTGCCTCTCCAGGAAAGGACATCCAAATGCCTTGTAGTGTTGTTTTTTTTTTGTTTTTTTTTTTTTTTTTTTTTTTTTTTTTTTAATATCTTTGAATTCATCTGTGTAATTTCTTCTGTACAAATGATTTGGCCAGATTTCATAATCAAAATGCAAGACATGCAATGCCTGTTTTTCACTTGAGACTGCTCTGGCAGAGGGTTTTCTGAGATGAGGAACATCACAGTTTCTTCCCCTTTTCTGGCAAGAGTCAGAGTTCTAAGAGAAAAACAGTGCAGGGACACTGTTTTGGGGCAGGCTTTCTGGTATTTTTATCTTTTATTTAAAGGATTTTCTCAGAGGTAAAATTTTTATTTTGTCTCCATTTTATTCCCCGAAATGGGAAGTGAAATTGCTCAGCCTATTTTTCTTTATTATGCCTTACAGCACTTTCACTGAATGATAAAGATAAATATAGCATGTCTTTGGCCTTGAAACCATGCTTCATAATATGAAGAATTTAATCAAAAGCATCATAAGTATACAAATGGCCTCTGATGGGCTGAGGATGTAAACTACTCACATACCTCTTCAGGGCAGCCACTGTCTACCCAATCTTGCCGGTGACGGTCAAATCCACTGGAGCATCTTTAAATGATGAAATAGATAGAAGTTGTCCAGACGGAAATAGGAGGAAAACAAGAATGAGAAAGGAAGGGAGAGGAAGAGAAGAGAACGACAGAGAGAATAAGTAAGTGATGTGATTTATTTTAAAATCCATATGATTTATGTGGTATTATTTTTATTCAAGAGGCTGTTGCTTGCAATATGAGTCAATCATTTAATCCACTTCACTGAAAGGCATTTCAATAAATGAGTTATTATTTTAGGTGTTGGGTTTTTTTTTAATTTATAGTTTTTAAATAGGAATGTCTCCCTTCCACTGGATAATTATTCTTAAGACTGCATCGAGCCATAGCATTTTTAAGTTTGATGTCAGCCTTATGGCTGTAAATTGGTGTAATTATTTCTGTCCAGAATTCTTAGCCAGGAAAATCTAATCTCACAAAAGATGTAGTGAACCAGTCACTGCTTTTATCAGGCAAGGTGATCTGAGATATCAAGATACACATATAACGATGCAATCAATGTTCACAGATTTAGATAACAGCTCCTCTGAACAGCCTTCATGACAATTGGAGAATACTATACAGCTACTTCTACCTCCTCACTAGCTGCAGAAAACTTAAGTTGCATGCATATTTCTTATCAAATTCAGCGAGGTTAATAACCTGCTTGCAATATCCTTTCTCATTTGCAATATGTAGCAAAGAAATTTTAAAGCAACTTGTAACACTTTAATATAATGATTCCCCTGGCAATCCCCATCTCACAAGAGTGTTATCAGTGTTTATACAGTAACTTAGGGTTCCCTAGACAACAGGTAGCATTACAAACAGAAAGCATTATTAAAATGGCAAGCAAATAACTAAACCATGATGTCTGACTTTGAAAGAGATTCTCCCCAGTTAGGGTTTTTYAATTTTTTTGGTTTTGTTTTTTGTTTTCTGCATTAATTTCCTGTAGTATTTTGTTATGAGACAGGATCATGTCATTTGGCATCCATGGTCATAACTTACCTGACTGTACAGCAAATAACTTTCTCACTGTCTTTTAATAAGACTAGGCAAGCAAATAAGGCCACTGTTATGGTTAGCTGTATTTATGGGGTAATTTTTTGTTCTCAATGAACTGAAAGTTGCCAAGACATGCCATACCCTACTTCAACTGAGGTAAACAGGTGCATTTGGAAGAATGGAACAGTGGAATCATTTTTATAGTAGGAGAGGATGTTACAAGAGGATGTAAACAATGTTAACAACACACTTGGGATAATAAATTTCTCCATATAATTATTCTGAGCAGAATTGACAACGTCTTTGACAAAAGATTTTGAGAAAATGTTGATTCTCTTATTAGTTGTACTTGCACTGATCCACATTCCATCATTTGCAATGTTACTAAAAAAAAATACTCCAACCCTAACAGGTGTCAATTATCACTCACTCCATAGCAACTGACTTTTCCAAAAACCTATTGCAGTGAAGAAAAAAGATGCCCAAACGAGAAATGTATTCCAAAGAAATACGGAGACCTCCTTCCCAATGCCCAGGAATAAAGGCTGTTCTAAAGAGTTTTCTTCTTCTTGCTGAAGGGTGAGTGAATCAATGCTATGCTGGGAACTCAGTGCTGCCTCCCCATCTTTGGGGTGTTCTGTCTCCATGAATGTTTGAGACAACAAGGAGGACCTTGCTAAGCAGAAAGAAATGATGACATGACATTCCAGGTATGAATAGAACATATTTTTTTGAAGTCTCAGTCTCTCCTACTTTTCTCTAAAGTTTGAAGAGCTTCATTGGCAACTTCTGTGCCCATCTTGAAGCAGAACTGGACTAATTTTCAGAGGTACTGAATGCTCACAAACACATTACATTTCAGCCATACTGCTCTGGCTAAAATATAATGGGTTTGAGGATATTCTGTACGTCTGAAAATCAAGCCCAATGTTTAGACGTGACATCAAGCCACTCCATAAATTCCTACAATAGAGGCAATTACTGCAGTTACACATCCATGCTAACTCAAACCCAACTGTACTTAGACCTAGTAGGGGTTAATGACCTTTTATCTTAGATTTTATCTTGTATCTAAATGGTGTCAAACTTAAGGCTCCAAAGATTAAATGAATAAAAGCTTATCCCAGGCGCACTCATTTACAGTTCTTAAGTCTTTTCTGACAAACTACTGAAATACAGTGGTAAGTAACATCGCTGGGGTTGATTTTTCCCCAGGAATTAACAAACCACCAAAAGTTGAATGCAACATGCAAGGACTTGTTTCACGGCTCTTTCAAACATCTGAGATACTCTTCAGATGACCCTACCTTAAAGAAAAATACATTAAACCCTGGACACTGTTTATTTAACATTTTCTATTGATGCAATGGTGAGCCCAAACAATATTATCAGAAAGCAGCTTTATCAGGAACTAGATAGGCTCCAAGCAAACCTGTTTGTGAACTTCCTTTGAGGCATGTATCAATGAGATGTCAGCCGTAGATACTATCATTGCTGCATCATAGCAGATACTATCATTGCTCCGTCATTGAGTTAAAATTCTGGGAACTGTCATTTCAGTGCACCACCCGCTCTACTGACTGCATTTTTAAGACCTTCATCTTGTAGCATGGTGATAATTCCCTGTTGCCATTAAAACATTGGAGCAGATTTGATTAGCTAGGCTATTTATGCCATCTGTCAACATGGCCATTTTATAACTTCATTTTCAAGTGATGACCGAAATCAGCTCCTAGCAAAGCAATAACAAAGATGTTCTAGGAAATGAAAACAGGGACATTCATGAAATGTAGGGAATTCCAGGATTTGTGTGGAACTCGGGAGTACTGGTTCAGGGAGCAAAGGGAGAATTAAAGTCTCTGCATGTATAGCAATGATGATTTGGTATAACTAATGCAGCTGAATCTGGGTAACAAGAAAGATGTCAGAATCCTTTCAGTGAATTGTACATAGGCAGAAAGGAGACGGAGATGTCATTGGATCTACCAGCTGCCATTTACCTCTATTTGACAGAGAATATTTAAATGACAAGAAGTGTCCATTCAGTGCATGAGCTGAAATGCTTTGCTTCTTCTCTTTTAAGAGAGTTCAGTGAGGATTAATAATAATAATACTACTAAATCAGATACCCTGTATGCAGAAAATTCATCAAGGTTTAACCTGTAAAAGCTAAAAACATAATGGAAAATTATCAGGAAGGAAAGGGACAAAGTCTGGATGGAAAAATCTTTTCACCAGGTTAAGTTGGTATAAAGCAATCATTAAAATGCACAACACGTGTCCTTTAAACCAATGATTCCCTAGTTTTTTTTTGCCAGGATATCTGTAACAGCATATGAAGAATGGATTTCTGGGAACTGAAGGGCACTCCAGAAATCTGAAATGATTTCTTAAATACCATGTTATTACTCAGCTCAGTTAAAATGTTTATTAACTCCTCTAAATAAAAGGTTAACCTGGAAAATTAAATAGAAAATTGAACAGACAGAACTCTCTTCTGCCTTTAACCACTAAGGAAGGSCCATCACATTAGGAAAAGATTAAGACACTTGCTAGGTTGTTTGAATTACTAAAAAAAAGAATTAGAACATTTTAAAGTGGAATTTCTTTCCAAGCTGAGGGAGATAGGAAGTAAAATATAAAAATAAATATATATATATAAACATATTTTAAAAGAATAAAAATACTGGAAGCCTTGAACTTTGTGTCTGTCCAACTGAAAAAAACCCTAATCATAGAGTGATTTTTGGAGGGAAAAAAGCACTATCTTTGTGCTTGGTCTGGCTTTGCCTCCCTTTACTGCAGAACAGGCTCCATTTTGGTTCCACCATCCTTTGAATATCACTTTCTTGTCACACTGTGCTGTCTGGGAAAAGACTGTATTTTCCTCCCTTTGTTATTTTCCACTTTCCCTTGTCACAAATGCAGAACTTTATCACAGCTTGAAGCGCTTATGAAGTTCATGTGAAGTGTCACTGTGAGTGACTGTGGTATGAATTTGTAAGGCATTTGAATGGTATTTGTGCTTAGCAACTAGCTCAATACACCTAATCATATATCTAAATTCAAGCATAAATGTGTTGTCTGTATTTATCCTTTACTTAAACATATTGCTTAATCAAAATGTACTTCAGAATAGGATGACGATTTGAATTGTTAGAAGAGGATTTGCTCCCACCTTGCTGTTATAAGGTAAGAATAGCTAAGATGATTTGCTTAATACAAGGATTTTAAACATACAACACTAAAACCAGCCTGTACTATTTTAATGTTTATGAAAAATTCAAATATAATTACTAAGGCATAGTTAATACTTGATGCAGCATATCTCTCTCTGCAGCACCGAATTCCATCATTGTCTTAACATTGTGGGCCTCTCAAAATTTCAAACATTCAGGTGATGATAAGGAGGATCAGAGAGTGGCACAAATTTCAGCAGGCAATCTTCAACCTGATGATGGTTCCCCAATTTTATGGTACAGAAAGTTTGGAAAAATATATCTAYATGTTCTGTAAAGTACTCCTGCAATATCATATAAACAGAGAAGTGAAAAGATGTTAAAAAAAAGCTGTCATTTTACAGTAAAAGAGATTGAACATGAGTAAGACTCGATATTTGTAACTCTGATGCAACATGTGAATAGGCAGAAGGAAATAAGGACTCCCACAGGGAATTCTTGCTGTTGGAAGAGTCTAAAATAAAAATGGGCTAAAAGGAGTAAGTTTTATTTCCAATTCAACTAGAAAGAAAGGAAAAAATCCTAGTTAAATTGAGCCTTGGCAGAGTTCTGATTAAAGAAGAATAGGAGGATATTTTCTATAATCTTAATGTCAGTTACAACAACAAAGGAAACATGCTGAAAAGCAGATAAAGAATAAAAAAGAAGCTTTTGCTAAAGGCTCTGCTTTGAATAACTAGAAGGAAAAAGAAAGTGTAATAGGAGGGCCCTAGAGTCAAATTTATGAGATTATAGTATCAGAATTTCCAACAGAATCAGCAGAAAATAATAACAATTGAACATGTTCTCTGGGATGGAGCCACACTGAAATTAGTCTCTGATATTAGATTACATTCTCCACTGCCTTTGACTTTGTGCATTTATACCTGCACAAAGTGGGTATAACGAGCTAACAGCAACAGAAGTTAGCAGAAAATTCTGATCTGTTGGCATTGCCACCTGTTTTGCACACAAGAAATAACTCAGGGTTCGAGGCAAAGAGCTCTGAAGCACTACTGGGTACTCCACACTCTTGTTGATGATCCCGACTAGCACAATTAACCCCCCTTTCTCACCATTACATGATTGTCTGAACTATTTTCTATCTTTGAGTATTCAAAATGACCTCTTCAATTTTAGGGTGGATGCTCCCATGATCTTACACATTTTTTCCCAATATTACATGTTACATTCCCTTCTGGTTAAATAAATAAAAGTGAGTGGCCAGCTGTATTTTGAAAACTGCTTTATAATGCTTTACACTGACAGCCTCAAAGTACAGTTAACCTCACAAACCCATTGCTTTGTCTCTTGTTTTTAAAATTAAAATATGAAGGTCACTTTTGGAGAAAATATTTCCTTTTCCACTTTAGAGGTGAGGAAACAGATCATAGGAGACATGAAATGGTTCAGCTGAGATAACACAGAATTCCATAACAGAGCCTAGAGTTAAGCCCAGATTTTCTGCAAACCAGACAAGCATACACTAATTCACAGCTCCTATGCTTCTCATAGTACTCCCAGACATATGAATTGTAGAACTGGGAATGATATTGAAAAACATCAAGTCTCGAGTGACATGCACCAAGGCACAGATCTCATTCACACATCGGCCAAGCTCCCTTTTTTTTTTTTGATATAATTTTACTGGGATTTTGCTCCTTAAAAAAAACCCACTGATAACATTAACAAGTAGTGGAATCCTTGGGACAGGATGAAAGTGGCCTGCTGCCTAGAGATAGTATGAAATAGGGCTGTTCACCTTTCTGTTATCACACATGAACTCCCAGCAATCGTGCAATACCTAACATGGCTGTTTCAGTACTAGTGGGCATCAGCATCTGAGCTGCTAGAAAGAGAAGTGCAGAGATGTTTTGGTTAGGCTAGGTTACTGCTCCTGTTAGATCTCATTCACATACCTAAAAAGCGTAAGAAGTCAAAGGAAGCAGGAGCTATGACAGGAGAAAGAGGCATAATGTGCTAAACTGACTCTACGTAAGCCAATGTTTATATRCTTATAAAGGTATGCCAACAAATCAGGAAAGCATTCTGCACAAAGAACATACACAGTTTTGAAACTGCATATTCATATTACCGCATTTGTGGAAAGTATGGATGAATTAGGGTTAAGAAAAACACCTGCTGTAAAGGCTCAGTGAATTCTTCAGCTAGAGAGCAAAAGGAAGGAAGGACATGAATCATCTTGTAACTGGTTAAGTTCAAAGGAACTTAAAGTTCAGAAAGTTATTTGTTTCCCAAATGAGTATTCTACTTGCCTCTCATTTTTTCTCTAAAAGTGAGTCAAATTCTGAAGTCAACATTCAGCAAGAACAGTCTGCAAAACAGATTACCAAAGAATTACAGAACAGTTGGGGCTCATCAATTTCTTCATTAATTGTACATATTAATATTTGTTGTGATATCTGGTGGGAAGCAAGTGGTTTCATTGATGCTATATGATGATGCCGATATTGGAAGAGTTAATAGACCTGAATAGAGGGGGAACTAAAGATGTAATGGTGCACAAAAACCCCTTGATATTTAGGAAGAATACTGAGAAAACCTCGTTTATTTCCCTGAAATTGGCAATATCTCCTACAGGGAAATGTTACAGAGTATGCACTGTTTAGGTGACTGGAAAGATTGATAAAATATATATGCTATAGAGAATCAGTAGACTATGTTGAGAAATTGAACAGTTTGCCTTAGGAGGTCTTAATCTCAGACTATCCAAATTTTATGAAGAGACATGCAGATTTCAGATTTGTCTAAATTAGAATTTCTGGCAACATTACATAGGAGTATGTGTATAACAATATGTAAAATTTAAAGTATTATGCTAACAAAAGGAGACTTTTCATTTATGGCCCTTCCTTAGAGAGTAATATCTGGGAGGCTATGAGACAAATATGATTTCAGTGATGCTCAAGTTATATTGAGGAGTACAACCATAAGAGGTTAGCACTTCTGGAAAGCAGTTAAGACCATTGTGATCATTCTGGCTGTTTCTATACTAGTAAAATAAACATGCCCAGAAATGTTCCTTGGCACTGAAGACTGCTGGCACAGAATGGCCTATGCCTGAACAAGCAAACTCTCTCAACCTTGAAAAGAAGGAGGCTGTACATAAACTGCCAGCTGGGAATAATCCCTGGAACAGTCCAACTCCTGCACCATGCCTGGGAACTGTTCTGGACAGTGCTCCTGGACATAGACTGAAATCATGTCGGGGAACATCATAACTATTCAATGGCACAGACAATCATTTTCCAATGCCCAGGATGCTTCCCAGGCTCTGTTTAATTTGCAAGTTATTCTATGTCAAAAATATTTGGTATGGGAAGGTGAACTACAGCTGTACAAGTGACTTTTGTATGACTGCTGAACTGACCATTAAACAAATCTGACTGGGACTGCCATTCTGCATTATGTTTCAGTGAAACGCAAAAAGTAAAGAAAAAGAAAATTTGATATAGTGCAAAAACTTTCCATTAAAAAAATCTTGATTGATTCCATTAAAAAAAACTTGATTTATTTAATTCCTTATTTATTAATTTCTCTTGTAATGAGAGCAGAGGAAATGAAGAGCGAGACTCACAAAATTGGTGGAAGACAGATTTCTCCATATAATGCAGTGGGTTGGATGCTCATATAAAGGAAAGAAAACTAATGCTGCCACAAAAGTACATTAACATTCCTCCTATAAAGTATCCTAGAGTCAGGTGTGATAACCTGGTCTGCCTGTCTCCACAGACGTGTCCTGAATTTCTGTCCTGAACTTGGAGGTCTTCTGAAATGCTTTGTTCTCAGTTTCTGTTCTTTCACTTTTTATAAACACTTGGAATAAGGAAAGAAAGAGGCAGTTGAGAAAATAATTATCTAGGCCAACAATTTAGGATACAATGGGGAGGTGGTATCTGGGTTCTGTAATATAGTCTCATGAACATTCAAATATTTGATAAAAGATACACGGCAACTCATTTCTCAGAACGTAACATTTTCTGATGGTCAAGGAAGGAGTCAGGAACTACAAATTAAATTCATCTTGGACATGAAAGGGAAGAAATCTGATACCTTGTTCCTCACTAAATTAACGTTCTGCCAAGAGGGCCTATTGGACAAAATGCACCTACTGCACCATCATTATTTTTGCTAATCCATTAATGAAGCTTTTTCTGTAACTAAATTTATCTGACAAATTGTCCTGAAGTCATAAAGCTTGGGTTGGTCAAATTTGTGTGTTTTCTAATACTCCATTATTTGAAAACAAAAAAATTCCCAAGTCGTCCAGCTGTTGTAAGCAGTAAAGATGATTTATTTTAGTCCGTTGGAAGAGAAAGTAAGATAAACTGCAAAATAGCCATAGCGCTGCTCTATGTACACCAGTGCATAAAAACATTACAAAATGAGGAACTACAGATAACCAAACTAACCTGTTTCAGTACTATCCTACCTTTTATGATTAAGAATTCAGTTAGGAATACAAAAAGGAATTCATTTCATTAGGAGTAGCTTGATTATATATTTGGCTCATAAAGTGGGAGAACTGCTGTCGTAGGGCCTAACTACTCTCTTTAGAAACTAAGCACCTACTTAAGTTTTCTTTCTTTTTTTCCCCTTGTCTTCCATATTAGAACTTTGAAGCGTTTTTCTTTTCGAAGTTGAAATTCCTTATATCCTGCCATACTTTGCCTTCAGGAGTAGTGACCATGAACTATTTAAAAATTCGCTATTTTCATTAGGGGAAGAGACCAGTCAACTTACTTTTAACTCTTCTAGTAGCACAGGAATAGTAGTTAGCATAAAATAATATAAAAAACTATATATGATAGTCAACAGAGAGAGAAGTGGATAAAAATATCAATAGTTTAGCAAAGGTAACTCTTCCAGACAAATTAGTGTTAGTTAGATTAAGGAAAAGTTAGCAAATTTCAAAGGTGTGAAAAAGAGATGACTTGGAACTTTACACACGCAGGAAGTGGAAGAAACACTGAGTTTGGCCTGAGAGCCAAGAAGACAATCTAAGCAGGGTAAAAACTATAATGCAGACAAGTTGATATCTGATTATTTTAGGTTAAGATATATTATAGTGAGAAAA
The DNA here is from genome assembly GCA_035582835.1 of Phoebastria nigripes. Taxonomy (NCBI): domain Eukaryota; kingdom Metazoa; phylum Chordata; class Aves; order Procellariiformes; family Diomedeidae; genus Phoebastria; species Phoebastria nigripes. Next base: position 323,037 of record JAYKAV010002936.1, on the reverse strand, counting down.
TCAAACAAGAGTTTGGGACCCTGACTGCATTCCTCCATCTTTGAACCTGTGCTCATACAGAGGAGGTTCCTATCTGCAGATGTCAAAACCTTCTTGAAGCTCTGTCTCTGAATTCAGGTAAAGTAGGTAAAATTTCTGTCTTACCTGGTAACTTCCCTCTCAGTGTTTCTGAAGTAATCTTTACTCTTGTGTTTAAGTAACTATCTTATTTTTTATATTTGTTCTCATTTCTGTTCTGTATTCACCTAATCATCATCCACCTATATTTCACAGTACCACACCATGCAAATTAATATCCTAACTATTTTGCATTGTACTTTATTTGCCCAGTGTGATGCATGAGCATGTTGTTAAGTATAAATCTTTCAATTTTTTATCAGGAAAGCCTGTTTTCTTTGAGATGTGTTCCTTGCACTCTTCTGATTACACAATTAAAGTCTAATAGTTATATTAGACCACCATTTGAGACATACATTTGGGAGTCAGCCAGGCTATAATGCCTGTTATAGAAACTCAGTCCTGAGAAAGCCCATCACATGGGATAGAACAATGACCAGAAGTCTGAGTCAAGTTTCTTAAAATGTCTAGGATATGTATAAATTGCACTCTGAGGCATCTGTCTGTGGAGCCCTTTCACAGGCAAGTGTCACCTTTCACCAGTGAAATAGGAACACGTTTGAATCCAAACTTTCTGGTAGTAGCTATCAACGTAAGAAATGAACAGATAAAAATGAAACCAAACAGAAAAGAATCTGGGGCTGCTGTGTGACTAAACGTGGTGCCATTCTGCCAGCAAATGACTGTTCAATCCCAGAGCGAATGCCTGTTTAATAGAGCAGGGCAATACCCACTATTATGGCTATAGCGCTCAGGATAAACAAACAATGCAGAATTAAGTCTGAACTCAACTCTGTTGGGATTTGAAAGATTAATGGTTGGCACAGAAATTGCAGTTCTAGATATAAATGGTTCATCAAAGACTGAGTGGGGTTTTGTCTTATTCTTCTAATACAATAAATGAAGAATAAAAAGTTACTAGTATATAAGAGAATTGCAAATAAGTTTCTACAGAAAAGAGCTGTGCTACCTACCTATTTATCTAGTGTTTTATCACTATAGTATCTTAGGTGCATCTGTGAAACTAAACATGGAAATTAAACACAGATTTTGTGATCTTCCTTCCAAATTAATCAGCAAAAGTAAATATTCTCAAAGGTATAAATAACAGATGGATGGCTACTTTCCCTCCTCTCAATGGGATTTGAATGCTTAACTGTCCTCTGTATCTTTGATAACTACTTCYTGCATTTATAATAAAACGCCTTAGGAATGTGATATATGTGATAGACCTACATGAGACAGACTTTGCCTTAAGGTCTTAAAACAGTCCAGGCAGTGGTCCTTTTTGTATTGACTGTGATATCTATGTCTTGGCCAAGCTGTGTTGCAAAACTGGATACCAGAGAAACCTGCAGCGTGGATACTGAGCAGAGTTTCTAAGCTCCAGAAGACACAGCAACCTCTCTGGCAAGGGAACCAATAGCTAGTGAAACCAATCTCAAATTTTGAAAGACAAATGATATGGTAAGAAACATAAATATACAATATGAGTAGTGCAAGTGATGTGGCTTAAATAAATCACTGTGTTTATATCTAGATTAAGAAACTTCAAAATGCTTCCCAGTCTTCAGGTCCAGGATTTCATAGAAAATATTTCAACAGAAAGATTAGGATTTCAGAGTAATGAGAATTGTAGCAATCTTCTGCCCATTTTCTAGAAATAATTTAAAGTTTTATAACCCAGCCTTGCATTTCTTAAAAATCTGCATCAGTTATGAGCATAACTGTTGTCCCATGTTGTTCTGAGTTATTCAGGAAAACAAAGCAAGGCATACATATGTAAAAGTGTGTGACTAATACTGTGGCTGTAAGAAAACTGGCTAGTTTATGTATGAAAGCAGGATTCAAATTCAGTTGGGTAGACATCAAATCTATTAATGGTAGGATAGGGATAGTTTTATTCTTTAGCTTGGGGCTGCTGAGAACATCAGTGAGCAGAAAGGAGGGCACTGCAGAAGAATGTGTGGAGAAAGGAAACTTGAGGAATGAAGCTCATAAGACAAAGTTGAGCAGTAATGCAGGAAAAAGCTCTGCCCTGAAAAAGTATTCCACATAGCTCTCAGGCGGTATGTGTCCATTTTAAGACATGAGCTTTGAACCAGGCAGGGGGATGATTCTGCTCTAGCGGGTCCCACACCCTGTCTAGTGAATTGGCTGGTCCTGCTCTGATGTGTCCTAGGCCTCTGAGAGCTACTGCACCTTCACTAGAGTTCTGTTCAGAGACTGAACTTTTTAGGTTTATTTGTATTAATCATAGGAATTGTACCAGACAATCTGTGCTCAAGGGGAATTACAGAAATTCCACAATAATTCCGTGGAATCCAGCTACTAACAAATTCCACAAACTTATCCAAAAATGTAGAAAGGCTATTTATCTGCGATTTATCCATGTATCAACCTCAGCTAAAAGTTAGTTCATCTGGCTGCAGGCTGACTTTCAATAAAAGCATATTAAGAGCTCAGGATTATCTACGTTCCCTAACAGTACTTTTAAATGTACCGTTATGTACATTTTCCTGATATGTACATCTTTACTGTTATGTATTTTTAAATGTACCTTCAGGCTCACTGAAGCTTACAGTGTCTTCTAAACAGAACTGCCATCCCACTTGAGAAGATCTATTGCTATGATCTTGTGAGGCTTCTTTCATCAAACAATACCATCACTGGGCTCACTCTGGTTTGAGAAAATGCTTTGTTCATTAAGCACTTCTGTGCCACTTTCTTTTCTTGCTTTACTCCCATCAGGCTTGCCATGCATACAAAATTCTCAATTATTGAATGCTAATTTCCTAACAGTTTCTTGCAGTTCATGCGTTCAAATTAGCTTATCWAATTAAGAGCGAGCAGCTTGGAAAGGATTTGAAGAATTTGGGTGTGGAGCAATTTTCTGCTCAATAAAGTATAGATCTAGTTATCGTATCATTCTTATCAGTAATGTATCAGGGCTGACAAATTTACACATTCATTCTTGATACACTTGTTGCACTTGATTAAAAATCCAATTGCTGTCTCAACATAACTTTTAAAACAGAAGAAAAATATGTTGCATTTTAATCAGAGAGAACTCTGACAAAAGGCCAGAATTTCTACTTCTCAGAGTTTCAATATGATTGCTCCATAATTGGAGAGAAACAGTATGCAAGTTAGAAAAATAGAACTGACATTACTTTTCATTTATGACAGGGTAAATTTGACCTAATTCAACAATCTGCTTGTTAAGAGCCAGGTGTTAGGACTCTGCCATGTTTTCATGTAAAACCACTCCAGCATAAAGAACTGCTGTAGTGGAATACAAATTCTAGAGACAGGCAGAATCTGGGCACATTTCTTTCACTTTGCCTGAAGCAGCAGTATGATCAGCAAATTCATGAAGTTATACACATTGATAGAATGGAATATGTTTTACAGAATACACTATATTTTAAACCTCTAGCCCTTCTAAAGCATTTAAAATGAGATTTTCCTTGTCATTTGTGTATGAATCTATTACACTGATTGGATTATATATGCTCCCTCTGGTGGTTTACTTAATCCATACAAATGCCTCTTTTTTTTTATTTTAGAATTCAATGGCTAAGATACTGTGGCCAATTTTGTAATAACAGCACACTACTGTCACTTAAATAGTGTTGGGATATAAACAGCCTAAGTATAAATCAGCAAGACTTCCTCCCATCTTTTAATTTGGAATTGAAATATGTAATATCCCTAAAGCAAACAAACAAGGAAAATTAAAATAATTAAAACCAGGAAGTATGTAAAAGTGAGCATTTGAATAAAAACTGAGCTCTACAAATGGTTGCTTATGAAAGTAGGGACAGGAGTAAAAATATTTTCAGGCTCACAAGGTAGAACTCCCTTTCTTGCACTTGTACTGTTTTGCCACCTTGCACTGCAATGCCCAAGCTTGTTACCTCACCCATCAAACCAACAGTAACCAGTTCTATGCCTTCATTGTAATTTCTTTGCATAAGAAGAACTTCCAGAGCTTTTGAGGAGTGTATTTGTAACATCTGAGTTAAAAACTTCTAGATTTCAAGATTTTACCAAACTTCATAGTTTTCAGGTAAAATAACCTGAAGGTCTTAGACCAAAGCATGTTGCAACAGGAGATGTTCACTACATGTTCACTGCACAATTAAGCTAATGTATCTGCACTCTCAGCTGATGAGTATTTTTGGTCCTGATCTCATCCATTGCCTTTCCCTGCTCCATAATGGAATCTACAACCTTTGTTATGGTATCAGCTATCAAATAAAAGATGAGGGAAATGTAGATACCAAACAGTAAGCTATGTGTGGAGAAAGACCCTGTGTTTCTTATTTGGATTTAATTATTTTCTTTTGTAAATCAGGGGGTTTGTGTAGTCAGATTGTATGATATTTATTTTTGTGCTTTTTTTGTAATTCTGTATGGGTGGTGCTTTCCTCAGCCGATAAATATTTTAGATCACATGAGGCTCTTATTTATACTACAATATTTGATTCAACACAATTTTTATGAAAATAGGTCTTGTGAGGTGGGACACACAGAACAACAAACAAACAAACCTAACCCTTTTCCTCTTCCTTATATTAAAAATTTCCAGACATAAACTCAGGTTTGAAAGTTAACTAAACACGATTCCAATTTCTTTCTAAAAGAAGAATAAACAAGACATTTCAAGCTTGCCCAGAAGTTCAGAAGACAAATAATAGGCAACCATTTTTTATCTGAATTACCATAAGGGCACCGTGGAAAACTACCACTTCATATTTCAACTGTAAAATATTTTCTTAAGAACTGCAAGTGCCTAAAGATTTTCCCTTCCCTGCTTTCCAGCTAATCAGCATGGAATGCAAAACAACTTGTTTCTTTATTACCTGCTTAGACGGGAACAGTGATTATCATAATAAAAGATTAGTAGTATCAAGACTTAAATCTCATTATTGCCACTATTCCCAGACACATTTCTGATTTTTCACTTTGCTCAGAACACATTCCATAAAAAACAGCCATAACCTTTTGGTTTACACAACTAGTGCTGTTGCTGACATACAGGATTAAGCATTGAAGAGAAATGTATCATCACAAATGGGATTCTTTCATCTTTTTAGCTCAGGATTGTTTTAAGAGTACAAGAAGCTTTGGGAGCTGTGCGCACACACATGGGCAGAATAACTCTGCCTAGAGTGCATGGATTGTCCTGGCTTATCACTACACACAGAAAGTCCAACACAGGAATTTGTGCAGCCTGTTCCAGGGCACTTTTCAAACTGGGGGTTTGCACTCCATGGGTCAATACCATAAACTGGTATGATTTCAAACCAGACTGCTCAATGCATAGTCTGGAAAACAGAGACTCTTAAGGATAAAAGTGCATTTAAGCACTTAACATGAGCAAGATCTTTTTGTGAACTGGGACTCCCAAGGCTGAATCTCTCTTCCCTTGCGGACCCAGGAAAGCCCCCAGCAGGGCTGCCTGGGCAGCAGTGGCAGGAGCTGACCCTGAGTCTCCAGGCAGCCACTGCCTGAGGGTAGCGGAGCTGCTCTGAGCTGGAGCCGTGCACGGAGGTATGAGTTTCAGTGCTCAGGCTTAAGCACCTGGACATCTAATGGGCCACCCTTCAGGGGTGACTTGGGTTCAGAGGACTCATGTTCACTTACCTCCTGTGCCTCAGGGGATTCTCTGATCATTGTGCAACTGTTGTTGTGTAAAGGGCAGTGTCACACACAATGAGTAGAGGAGCTTCATGGGGCTCAGGGACTTCACTGCTGAGCCCTGCTTAGACTCAGGCAGCTGTAGGTATTGCCTCAGACAAAATGTTTGAGCCCTAGAGACCTTTTTGGTCTTAGATACTTAAGTCCAGAGTTTGGTGAAAAGGTACTTTTAGTACTGCTCTTCTATTCTGCATAACTTCCCTTGAAAACCTAAGTGAGTCAGCCAGCAAAACACCCTTGTGGATCTGTCTGTTAGGCTTTTGGGTGCCCTTGGCATAAGGCAGCCAGTTTTGAGGATTTAAAATTTGAATATAGGTACCAACAGTGACAGCTGAATAAAACTATCATCTAAACTGTTCGCAACTGTTGCCCTTAGTCCTTCAGTACTCCAGTTCCCTATCTCCAGTGTTAGGATGATAGTACCACGCTAAACCTGAGGGATGTTGCAAGGATTGGGACATGCTTTTATCCTATGTTAATGAAGTGAAGCATGAGACACATTCAAAACCTGAGTCTCCAGCACGCACAGATTGCAAGTGTGCTCTTTGACTGCTTATTTCTGAACTCACTGAAATATCAGTATCACTTCACTGCCGAAATCTGAGACCTTCCTGAAGTTCATCAAAACAAAACCATCAATATCTACAGAATCTGAACATAAATCTTTTCAAAACTTCATATAAACATGGCTTTTAAAAATTCCTTGATCATTTAAGCATCATATTTCCATTCTATTTCAGTGCCAACTCTTTTAAAGTTAATAAACACAATTTATTTCTTGGGCAATTAACCTCAAGTATTTCCAAGGGAACTCACTATTTCAGTAATGCGAGCAAGTTGTACAAATTGAACCTATAATATAACAGCAAAGTTGCCTTAAAGCTTCCAAAAACTTTCCTAGAAAATGACATCTCTAACATGCACGCTATACCAAGTGCCTAGAATATATAAACATTTTCAGAAGCATGAAAAGATGATATAAACAGATCTAACATTAAAGAATTCTCCCAGTTTTTACATGCTGGGAAGCCAGAGATAATGAAGAGCAAATAGTCCAAGTTTCAGCCACAGGTGACTACTATGAGACAGATGCTAAATGTTTCTGGCATTTTATAGACATAAATCCTTGTGTAGGAGAAAGCTATGGTGCCATCTTAGCTTACATATTTATAGTTAGTCTCTTTTGCTTATAGAACAGTTTTACTTATGGAACAGTTATGGAACATACATAGTTCAAAAAAAAATTAGCTCCTACAGGGATCCTCCATCTGCTGAAGTCAGAAGAAAATGATGTGCCTTTGCTTTAGTCATGATGAAACTGTATGACATACGTCGTATTGGATTTCAGAGTGGATAGTTTGATGATCTCTTATGAAAAGAGAAACTGTGATTTAAGCTTGTAGAGAGTGACAGGAATAGAGGCTTTTGCTCTGAATCACCTACAAGAAGAACCTGCCTCTCTAAAGATTGCAGAGTTTGCACAGCAGCTGGGCTGAAGTTACAGGTAGGAAACAACCCACTGTTGTAGAATAAAGTTATTTTCATTCCAACACAGATTGCCCACATGGGGGAGTACAGTTATTCTGCAATGGCTCTGCTGGTCAATTTTCCTTGTGCAGTTACAGGTTTTATATAAACTTTCTGTTTTTCCAACAACTGTACTTTGTGGTGTGAATGATTCAATATATGGTTTAAAATTTATGCAAGGAAAAAAAAAAAATATACAAGATGCTGTTCTTGGTAGTAATGTTGCTCTGGCTAAATGGGGTCATAACTTGTTGAGAAAAAAAGGGTTGTAGAATCGGTATCTACTGGTTGTAGAGTTTTGTTTCCTGCTGGATTCATGTTTGCTTGTTACCAACACGGAAGTCTGTCTGCTCTGGGACATCTCACTTTAGAGTACCAAAGTGCTACTGCGGCTCCACAGGAGGAACATCACTGTCTGTTACAGCCATATCTGACCCTCACTGCTCCCTAACAGTCTCTTCACTAGCAAACAGGCATTCTCCCTCTGCAGAAATTAGAGCACTAGGTCAGTTGGTAGATTGCCACACTGGAATCCTGCTACTATCAAGTTCGAAGCCTTCTTCAGGCTTTTGCACCAAAGGCTAATTGCCTTCCCCACCCTGGGCTTTGCCTACAGCCAAGAGAGATAGCTTTTGGTTTCTTACCTCCTGGACCAGTGTGACCAGTCAGCTTTGCAACCCAGAAACACTACTCAGGCATTACTCCTAAGCATCTGCTTCTGTTTGCTTCAAAAACCCCTATGAGCACTCATTTGAAAGTGGACTGTAAATATTAATTTTCTTTGTACTCTAGGCACTTCTGAAATGTCTAATACTTCATGTAATGTTTTGCCCTTTTTTCCCAAGCAGATTTTATTCTGCTGCAGCAAAGCAATGTATATCACAACAGGAGATAAAAGTCTAGGTTGATTTACAAGGCTGGTGACTGAAGAGCAGTGACACACAGAAAAAGCTGGAGCACTGTGATGAAAGAACTCACAACTTTCCATCCTTTATGATTTTTAACCAGGACAGTTAGGTTTTCTTGTTGAGCAAGTCCTTCTTTATCCCATGCAAAAAGAACATTTTAACACAGCAAATTTATTTTTGAGGGGAGCAAAGCCACAATGTGGTACTGAAGTAAATGATTCTGAGTACTCTCCTGTGATCCAGACATCTCCACTGAGAATGGAATAAGGCTTTTTTTAAATCTCCCTAAAATGAATAAATATGCTGAGGAATAGCAAGGTAAAAGAAGAGAGGCACTGGACTAGAAGGCAGGTGAGAGTATGCAGAACCAGTACGGAGCAGAAAATTGTCAAAGCTGAGACAGGAATGAGTCCTGATCACAATGATCCTGCAGCCTAATATACCCTAACTAAATAAATGCTCAGGCTTCGCATTTTGGAAAGCAAGTTGCCTCTTTTCACAAAATATGTATCCACTTGTTATTTCAGATCTGTTTCTCTGTAGAACTGAATTAGTTGAAATAAGCTGCTCATTTCAGAAGCTGGAGGAGAGTGGCCAAGAAAGACAATGGGGCCTGAGGCAGACATCATCACCAAAGCCATGTTTCCAGAGGAAATAACAATTTAAAAAATAAGGTGTAAAATCTAGTATAAAATTAAGATGTTCAGGGGACTGGACCATAGCCTTAGAGGTTTTCAGGACCCAGCTGAACAAAGTCATGAACAAACTGGTCTGATCTCACAGCTGGCCCTGCTTTGAGCAGGAGGTTAGACTAGATGACCTCTAGTGGATCCTTCCATTCTGAACTATTTTATGATTCTATACACAATTCTCTGTTTGCTCAAACCTGGCTGAATATCACTCATATTTATAAATGCAAATTGGATGGTATGACTGTTTTTAAACTACTGAAATTCCTGTGTAGAGGCATAATCTTAGTTTGCTTTTCTGGATCCATCCTTTTTTTAAGGAATCAGCTCCAGTTCCTGCTTTTGCTGCTAGCCAAACAATGTCCAAACACAGCCTGCATGCAATGACAGTCGTCACTACTGTCAGTAATGGGCTAATTAACAGCAATAAAACTGTGCAGTCGATCTGCTGCAGCTTGTCAAAAGCACAACTCTGCTCCAGTGTGGAGCCAGCTGTTTTTGGGAAACGGTGCAGGACTGCCTCACAGCAGGTTCATCTTTGATTGCAGCGTGATCTTCACAGGCAAAATGAAAAGCAAGATTTTTTTCATGCAAACTTCAATTGAATAGAAATAGGTGTATTGAGACTGTATATTTTTCAGCAGTAAATTACACCTTGCCAGTGGTGAAGGGGCAGCCACAAATTCACCTAAATGTGGAAGGGAACACAGTGCAACAACGTGCCTGGTGTTGCTTCCTGCTAAAGGTGAAGGATAAAACTCTTTTAGTTCTCCACAGTGAATTTGTGCCTCAGTGAGCAAAACAGATTTTCCAGCAATTCCAGAACTCAGGAAACTCAGTTCTTCAGAAACTACAGAGCAGAACAAAGGATGTCAAGGTTTGCCTGTTCTTCATAAGATGTCTGAACTTTACCACCTCTTCAAATCTTACCTGCTAGAATTAAGTTTATCCAGAGAGAAATGAGAACACTGGCCACAAAGCAACAGACCTTGCTCAAACCAAAGCCAACAGATTCTCAGTGCTACAACATTTATTAATGGAAGTAGAATCAAGCAATGCTTGAAAGCAAGAAATCGGCTAAAGCAAGCAAGATCTCTTCATGCTTTCTTGGAACAGTTTTCTACAAGTATTCTTACTCTTGAAGTTGTTTGATATGTTTTCTGTGAAATGATTTAATTTAGCTCTAATTCCATTCAAGAGTTTTTTGCAAGACAAACTGACAACAGAGTGACTTCTCAAATGACTTACTAAGGGAGTAGAAGCTTAAGAAAACATAATAAAAGTGACCTGAAGTTCCTAATTCTGTACCACGTTCATCAGCTATTTATCAGTTCTTCAGCATGGTATCAAATTATTACACTGTTTTAGACTGCTAATAGCATTCTCTCCCTTCATTATGCATCCATTTTGTACATAACATTTCTGAACCTAATCACTAGGGTTGAAAAACACAACAATAACAAATATCCATTATGATACTGCATTTTGTGTCAGAGAATTGGTGTTAGGTCAATGAAGGTGAGCGACTGAAGAACTTTTTGGAAAAGCTACAGCTGCAGAGTTTCCATTTTGCTGTCTGTGCTCCAGCTGCTCCACAGAGTCTAAATCRCTCCCGCTACTGGCTTGACTGTCCTCGTCAATGTGGCAGTGAGAGGCTGAGGAGACCCAACGTACCCACTAAGTATAATGAGAGGTTAAAAGAGAAAAGAGACTGAGTCTTCGGATGTGTCTGTCTCCCTGCTGTTAAGAGAACAAGTATGTCTTTATAGTTACATTACCACCCCACATCTCCATGTGGTTAAATTATTTTTTATGAAGCCAGGTATATAGGGAGAAAAAATGAATTTTATTATGATTTCTACTTCTTGTTCTCCTCCAAAAGGATTTTAAAGTAGGGCTAAAGAAATAGGAACAAGGGCTTAAGTCCCAAAACAACTGTTTTGACAATTCTTGCTTAATTTCTTTGCTGAAGTGAAATGGGACAATGATGTGTTGCTAGTGATGGCAACTGAGGTGTATGTTCGTGTGAATGCATGTATATAAGACCTAAATATAACAACCCTTTGTGCTGAATAACCTACGGGCAATGTTTTTGGATATCATTTGAGCACAGCTGCATACCCATGCAAAAAAGAAAAATCCTTTTCCTTACCTTTGGAGTTTACTGCACCAGCTGCAGTTGAAACCAATCTGAGCAGTGACACAGGGACCACAGCTGGTAAACTGGAGACAAGCTGGTACGTAGATAAACAAACACAAATTATTACATTAGTCTCACAAATAATTCTCATAAAAAGCACAAAAGAAGGATACATCTTCTGATAATATATACTTAGGAACTCTACAGGTTCACTCATGTCCAAAATGAGACACTAAAACCAGCCTATTACAATGCATTGCACAACTGTATGCACAGAGGCACATTTCGTCTGTAGGATTCCATTTGTAAATGTATTCTCACTTCCACAACTGTTCATTCAGCTTCGTTGCTAAATTTTTATCTTTCTGCTTAATATTAAGTATTTCCTTAAATCTCTTTCTTCCCTGGCTCCAGTGTTCCTTGGTGYTGCTAACATTCAGATGTAAGCAGATAGTAAGACAGACAGGAAAGTGTGCAAGAACTATAATTGGATTAGAAAAAAGAAAAATAGCTGTTTCTGTTTTTTTCACAGTAGTACAGCTGGCAGTTTAAACCCAGAGATTTCTAAACAATGTCATTTTATCTTGGACAAAAGAGGCAGATGAACTGCAAAATGTGTTTGGGGATATTCCTTTGCAATGTGATGCACAGTACACAGAAGAATTTGTGTGTGCCTTGCAAGCATGAAAACTGTTCTTTTTTTTCTTGAGGAAACAAATTTAAAGGAAATATAATCATTCTTCTGAAAAAATGATTTGGCACAGATTTCATTCAAAACCTACTGGGAGCTATATACTTATAAACTACCTTGAGATACATGAGGTTGCACATCCATCTGGGAATAAATCTGAGAGAGGATAAATGAATCTGTCCATGATTCCAAGTCCACAGATAAAACAGAATACTTAAAATTGTGTATGTGTTGCTGGGAGGGAACAGGGGATCCTTCCCAGATCTGGCTCCTGCCCATGTTATGTTTTACTTACTTGGAAGAGGTATCATTTCAACAGCTGAGAGATTGGTAATCTTTGACATCTGTAGCTCCACCCTGTGGTACTCATAAATTGTTCTTCTCCGGACATCTACCAGGAAAGAAAAATAAAAATATTTTCACACTTTACTATTTTGCAGTCTGTAGATTGTGAAAAATAGTGGTTGTAATGATTGCTCACTGTTCCTTAGGTTCACACACGACACCAGTTTTCCTCAAGAATATATTTTTAACTTTAGACACCATGAAGGAACATGTAAGAGGTATAGACAGAGAATTTTTCACTTGAGAAACCATCAGAGGTGACAGAATAGGTACCTATTCCTGGTAAATGATTATGAAAATGCTGAGTGTGCTTTCAAGCATCTTAGTCATTCATTTAGGCAGAAATTCTAAAGACTATACTGTCAGACATTTTAGGGTATATGTCAGATGCTTGCTTTCCTAAGACGTTTCTCAGCTTACAGACTTGAGAGAAATGTTTTATATGCTCACTTTGTCAGTTCTTGTCAACATGTGCAAACAAAACTGATTTCATTGCTTAATCAAGTTTGTTAGCTACAAGCTAGCTCACATCTAAATGCACTAGAACATTTTTTCATATTATAACATTATATTAAAGAAGACAAGACAAGTCTTCCTAAACAGCCAATGTTGTGCATAATCTTTACACAAACTGACTGCACCTAAGTTTCTCAAAGCAGAAATTCAATATAGTCAACGCACTGYTCTTATGGGCTTTGAACACACAGACGACTGTAAGACCCAAGCACAAGGCAAGTGTGAAAAAATCACATATTTGTTAGTTTCCAGATCAATATCCTATCATGTATTCTGAACATTCCAGGTTTTAAGTGTACGGCTGCAATGCAGACTGGCAAGCTTGTGCATTTGCAAATTAGAAGTACAGCCTATACCACCAATCTGACACAATAATGATGATTTCCTGGTGAGCTGGATTCAAATTTATGTCCTTTTTTGAAGGTCTGTTAAATTAATTGAAATCAATGCTAAATACAGTCACTGACCCTGTGGAATCATGCCAGAGAGGAATAAAGGGTTACATACAAAGGATTAACAGGTTACTCTGGTCAACGGCGGGTCTGAGTCTACATGCAACAGAAGAAAAGGAATTGCAGACAGCCACCAACTCAATCTTAGGCGGTCTTCTGTGTTGCCAACCCTGCATGGGTTAGGGCACACCTTGTTGCTTGCTATAAAGGCAGCGTGAAGTGGGCTCACGTGGGTTCCCCAGCTGTTAAGCAATCACATAGCACCAAATCCGAAGTGTTTTTCGCAATCTCTTGTTAGGAGGGATGTTGTAGGCATTTTTCAGACAGAAAATGGAACCTCAACTGAAATAAATCAAGCAATAAATACTAATTTTTAAGGGAAGAGAGAAAGTGCACTAAGGTGTCCTGTGGCTAAGGTGCCTCTTGGCTCAAGTGGACGAGGCTTTCTAAGAAAAGAGGGATAGCCAACCTCTACAAGCACAAGTGTGGGAATCCCCCTTACACCACACAGAAAATAACCATCAAGCTATTAGCATCAGTTGGAATAAACAGGGGAATCTCTGAGGAGGGATGGGGAGGCAGAAGCAGAGCTGTGCTGGGTGGGATAACTCTCTCCTGCATTAGCCAGGGTCGCTGTGGGTGAAGCAGCTTCTCTGCCCTCTCTCACTGCATAAGCTCCCAGGCACAGGTAGGCAGTGTCTGGCTTTCAGACAATAATATTTCTATTTAGCTCCAAATCAGCACCTTTTGCCAAGTGGTTCCTCTTGCCATTTATTTGAAGCTGACTTTGCTATGGCTTCACCCCTCCTGATAGCAGATTTCTCTTTCGGTATGAAATGCACCTATAATTGAGCTAGTTTTATGTTTCACCTGCAAAGTCATTCTGACTAGTTAAAAGACAGATATGGGGATGTGCCAAATGTTTACCCCAATAAATGCCTTAGCCGTGTACTTCAAACCCACTGGACAGAAAGGGTTTTAAAGACAAAGCTAATCTTGTGCTGGGGCGGGGAAAATCTCTTGCCAGCAGTGAGAGGTTTATGCTCCCAAGATGCTAAATCCCATAAAAGCACCTGCCAAATCAGAGTGATCAGGAAATGTGTTTGAAATGAACTCCTGTCGATGCTGAAGGCTGTAATTTGTTTCCACGGAAATCTTTAGCCTTCTGTCCAAAAAAATAAGCAACTGAATACATAAATTAAAATGGTGGATTCTGGCATTTAATTGAACTTCATTTCATCTCATCGGTAGTGGTACAGACTGGCATGCTATAATCCTGTTTATTCTGAACCTTTCCTAATGGACTCCTCACAGGGCATACAAGAAATAAGGAGCTTCTGGCTTTCCAAAAATCCAGTTAGAATCAGTGACTCAGGTCACAGGCACTTTTATCTCACCCAGTGCATGAAATTTCTAAAAACCACTGATTTTAAGAGAATTAAGTTTGTTATCAATAAAATTTCTAATCACGCATAGGTCAGCATGACTGTTGATCCCATTAAATCCCACTTCTTGGTAGACTCAGGTTTGATCTTTTCTTCTTCAGGAAGAAGACTGTGCCAACCACAGGTGGTGAGTTTGCACACGAGGGATCTATCTACTGTAAGAAACCTAAGCACAGAGAGGTATTTGCATAGTCACCTTCTAACAGCTTTGTATATGCTTGCAGGCAGATGGTTGAAAACACGAGCATTCAAATTTATCTGCATGGCCAGGTTGTAAAAAAAATGCAGGTGCAGATTCTTTTGAAAGTCTGCCTTGAAACATGCCATGCTTAGCTCCTCAGAATGCTCTTTTTCCTCTCTATTTAGAATTCTGAGCCTGTATCCCCTTAATAAAACAGGCTAGAAAAGCTAAACTCAACAGGATAAACAGAAAAATGAATACTCTCCCCTGACACTTTCCCCCTCAACCTCTCCACACACACTCCTGCTCCAACCCAAGACACACGCTGCCTTTCGCTCAGGTGGAACTTGTTCTTCTTTGACTTATGCTCTCTATTTAGCTCTTTTACAAACAAGTACAAGTGCAGAATCACAAAGAGCTTATGAGCTCGCGTACTTCAGCATGCACCTTAACTTGACAAGGACTAGTGAAATCATTTGGTGTAGTAACAGACAAAAATTTAAGCATCATATGCAGGTATTTTACTGAAAAGAGGTATTACAGAGAAGGGAGAAAAGGAAAAGGACTTTTTGCATGCATATATACTTTTGAAGTACCATTCCTGGTTCTGAATTTCAGAAAATATGTATATATTCTTCTCCTAGTCAGGAAAATACTTTACTTTTCTGTAGGTCTGAGTATCTCAAAACCCCTTTTTAACCAAATGATACAAATTATAATTTTTTTTTTTCAATAACAGTGTCTGTTTTTTTACATTTGATTTAATTTACAGCATGGTCCAAATTGTTCTTTGGTTTGTTTCTGTGGCATGTATATGTGCTATCTTTGAATATAAGGCCAAAAGGTACAGTCCCAGCAGAAAAAGCTGAAGAAAACATCAGTACTTAGTTGAAGTAAGTACATTCCTCAGTGACCTAGAGAGATAACGTGGTGGGTCAGAAGGCCAATTGAAAGAATCGTTTTAAGGGATTAAGCAAAGGACTGGTAAATTATAGATGTGCAAGATTCTGGTGCAACAAAACATTTCTGTGTAGTTTTATCACAGTAGTTTTGAACTAAATAATGGCATATAAATATCCTATGAAACAGAATTTCCAGAGTTAACTAAATGTTCTAAATAGGGAGAGTGCTCTGGAGGTGGAGTGGTGCCAGAAGAGCACCAATGACTTCCTAACATACCTGAAGGGTCAGTAGCTAGTAATAAACCATTCTAAATAGGTGTCCAACAGATGCACAATCTCTCTGGTACTTTTCCATCACATAATCACTTTTCCTCATACAGCTAAAACCTGCAACCCAGTGAAATGTGAAAATATTGGAGAATTCAGTCTGATTTTTTAAATTATATGTTCACACAAATAAAAATCTTTGTCAGTGAAAGATTTCTAGGGAATTGAGATCAGCCATATACCCAGCAAAAACTGCTAAACAAGGCCGTATGTATTCATACAGCTGCACTTTCATTTTTAAGTCTAGCTGACAGAGAAAACACAAATGGTAAGAGAGTGCATTTGATTATGCAGAAGTCAATTTGAAGCAAACAATTTATGAAACATATCCAGCTTACATGGCAAGCAACTTGTGAAAAATGTAAGGGATACAGAAGGGTGGGGCACAGCTGCTGTACTATACAGCCACTGGTTTTGCTTGATAGAGACTCTGTTTAGCACCACTGGCTGAATAAAATCTTTATGCAAATACATATTTTGCCAACCTGGTATGTCTGATTGCCATCACCACAAAAGGTAAGGGAATCAGAATGTCAAAGCAATCTTTGTTCTTTGTTTTTAACAGCTTCATATTGCTAAACTTATCAATATTAATAATTCTCGAGGCACTGACACTGGGATCAAACATGCCTGTCATCAAACCACCACCACAATTGCTCTTGCTCATGGACTATTACACACAAGTCTGAATCTAGATCAAAACTCAGATTACCTAATTGTATTAATTTTATCATTCTCCTAAAAGTTACTAAAAAATCCTTTAAAACCTGGAAGCTGCACCTCAAAGACGTATAATCTGTGAATAAGCAAACCAGTGAAGTAGGCTCTTAAAATACATGTTTTATGAACAATGTAGAAAAAACTGTTCTGCACCAACGCTCTGCACCTACCACACATCATTTACTTTGAAACTCTCTATGTCCTTTCAGATTTACGCCAACTCCTGATGCCAGCTCAGCTGCTCTTAGTGCAGGATCTAGGTGTGAAAAACATGCTTTATCCCCTTAAGCCACCATGCACTGAACTGCCTAATTCTGACATTGGTTGATGGCCAGTTAAGGCTTTGGCTAAAACGAGAACATTTTAAACTTTGATCACCTCGTACCAGTCCCTGAAGTACTGTTATGCTACCAAAAACTGGCAGCATGCCCATCTCTTTCCCCCACTGCTCCTGAATTGGCTAAGTAGTGCCAAGGAACCCAGCTGCTTGGCTAATCCCTTTTGGGCCAGCAGACAAACACGCAGGGCTGGAGGAGTTGGCACTCTGTGGAGTTAGTTACACTAGTGGAAAGCAAGAATAAATACTGTGAATTTAGAGCGATAACTTTGGGGGCCACTTTGCACAGAGGTAAATGACAACGTTACCAGCAAGGCAGCAGCAAATTAGACTTTGCGATTTCCCAGATGGTGCTGTACCTTTACACGATAAATATCACAACATAAACTGCTAGTCTTCTTTTACCCTTCAGGAAGGTAATGCTAAGGTTCTTTCAGGGGCCTCACTGCTGTAAACAAACTGGAGAGAAATCTTCAGCAAACAGTTATAACATGCAGAGCTGTCACTTAATTATATGCTTGAGTTACACTACATATTGAGTGGTACTAATTGCACTGAAACTGGAATATTACTAACACATAGCTCAGCTACAATTTCATTTGTGTACACAGCGTTGTTGAGTAATTTCAGTGTCATTAAATGTTGGTATGGATTTCCTAAAAGAGCTGTACCTAATACAGTAGAGGCCAAGATCATGGAGAAGTATGTCTCATCGTGAAGAAAAACCTAGCCATTATCTGTAAGTGCAAGACTAGTAACTCACTGCGTAGACCTCCTGAATCTGGCACTCTCTCATTTTACCAGCATATTTCATGCTCTCATGGAAAAGCACAATCTGGGCAAGCTCACCGGTGGCCTTTTTCATTGCTAAAATAAAATAGTGGGTTGCAGGAAATGTTTTTTTCATTTCTTCTTCATGCACAATAAAAAGCTAATTGAAAGACAAAAGGGAAGAGAGCACTGAAGTAAAGGAGGGAAGTGTAGTAACCCTGAAGGAAAGGAAAGGCATAGGGGAAGAAAGATGGTCATGAAATTAGAGAGACATCTAGGGAGTCTACGGAAGGGAGAGCAAAGGACACTGTAGGCGACTGAAAGAAGGACCAAGAACAGAATGCTGAGGATGACTGAGAGAAAACAAGGGAACAGGGAAGAGAAGGTGGTTGCAATGGGACAGGGACAAGGTTCCTGATGCAGTGAAGATGCTGAAAAAAAGGGAAGAGAGAAGACTTGTTGGAGGAACATGTAAAGCTATCCCCCAGCTTTGCCTTCACCAATCATGTGTTGTCTAACTGGAAGACATCCATTAAACATTCTTAGTGTCTTTGTTACAAAAGGAAAAATAGTTAATGCACAAGTGTTCAGCCTGTCTAAAGAAGAAATCAGGGTGGTCCCTCTAACTTATCGGACAAATCAGAAGCAGAGGTCCAGAGCCTGGCTCACTTCACTTGAATTACCTGGAAGAAGCAGAAACTTTTCCTCTGAAATTAATCGATGGACTTAATTTTCCATTTCGCTGCCATAGAATTCTCAAAATTTAGGGCTTTTCTTGTCAACCTTGGTGTCAAGCAAAAATCAGTTTCCCTTCACACATTACCATTCATTCCAAAACACCTCTAGAGTATATACAGGCATATGTATCTATACGTATATATATAAAAATATAAAATAGTGGCCAATCTGCATCAATATAATAGTACCACATATAGGCTTGAAAGTAAAGACATTGTCTATATATAAGCATTCGTAGCAGATCAAGAAAAAAAATCAAACATAGAAAACAGGCAGAAGGCCACCTGCCAAAAATCTCCCATTGCCAGTCTCTAACTCTTAAAAGATAAGGTGAAAAAATGTAGGTACCTGTATTCTTTTAGGGACAGATAAAAGGGATATTACTGCAAAGCTTTTATATGTAGGAGTATATTAACAAAAACAGGTATGAAATGCGCAAGGTCCTCCATTTCAAAAAGTTCAGAAAATCCTTTCTTTTTGCTCTTGGCTCTTCAAGAGGATCCTTTTCAGCACTCATTAAAATGCACTTTTGAAATGAAATGTCTGATCAAAGCATGTTTTTCTCTCCTCAGAATGAAATATGTCTGCCTGGCTTTAGAACTCATGTTTCAGAAGTATTAAAAAAGTTATTATTAATGTTTTGGACAATACGTCTGAAAAAATCTGATAAACAGTTCGTTCTAAATCTTCCAAAATTACTTCAATAAAACTAGGACTATTATACTGAATTTTAGAACGCTGAGCATACAAAGCGCAACAAAGACATTCAGCATTTTTGAAAACTGAGAGGATATTTTTGTTCAAATAGGCTTGTGTTGCACTTGATGTTTCTTTCCTTTTCAATTGCAAGATGTATACAAAAATAACTGGCAAAACCCAAACATGAAGCAGTAGAGTTGGAGGGTTTTTTGTTTGATTTGGGTTTGGTTTTTTTTTTTTTAATAACTAGCCATGAACATAAAGGGAAACTGGGTTCTCTTGATGGAAAAGTCTTTGCTAAAGTGTTAAGCAAGAACTAATAGCTATACTATCTTTGCCTTCTTTTGGGACAAACAAACAGCAATTTGTATTCTTCTGTTGTCTTAAGGAGCTAACAAATAATGTAAAACAACAATTCTATCATATCACTTTTTCAGTAATTGTCTAGAGCCATGGTTGATTTAACACCTCTGAAAAACAAGAATGCAAGAACATGCATATTTTAAGAGCATCTGACACTGGCTCTCTATGGGCCAACATTATTTACCAGTTCTATCAGGGTGCTATTATGTTGCCTGTACATATTAATATAAACCTGTTTCATTGAAAGCACAATTTGGCTTCAGGAAAATCTGTTGCAAACTGATGATTCCCTTGATTAATACTAGCTCTAGTGTAAGCTGCAAACTAGTAAAAATAATAATGAATTACCACCATCTACAGAACCAGTCATTAAGGAGAAAAGCAGTGCGTTGCACACAGTAATACAGAAATAATGCTATCAAAACAGTTGCTGCAGTGGCATGTTTTAAACTCTTTACCCACATCCTATTCTTCTTATCTGCCATTCCTTAATGTAACTTAATGAACAGAGTAAGTTTAAGATGAAACAAGTATTTTACAGACAGATTTTTCTGATAATTACAGTCACTTCATTTAGCAGAAAGCGTCATGTGACAAAAAGGTTTACAGAAATACTAAAACTAGAAGACTAGTAAGTAACTGTGTATTCATCAAGACCAACATTATGTAGTGGTAGTAAAACAAGGTGCATGTCTGAAATACTTCTACAGAAGGAAACATTCAAACTAGAATAAAGACTCACATATACCATATATCTTACATACAAAAATATGTAAATTTAAAATAAGTCCTTTAGTGTTGTTTGATGATGGAGGCCTGATGCCAAAAGACCTGCATACTGCTTGCATCTCTTACATTGAATTTTTGTGTGACTATTCTCATAAACCATTTGCACAAGTCAATCAACCTAATTTCCACCTGAATCCATTTTAGGAGCTCTTACAAGCTGAAGACTCACAGAAATATTCAGATCATTCACTTAAAACATCACTCAAATTGCTAAAATCGGTTGCCTAGAATCATTTGTTCTTAAGCACTCAAAAGCAATCCATGCGACCATACGCACATCACAGCTATCTATCATACTTCAGAAAAAAATATCTTCCAAGACCTGATCTCTTAAGGAAATCTGGGCATGCCAACCTCCTTCACACTACTCTGAGTTCACAACAAGCAACAGATGCTACTGAAATTTTCCATCTTCCCCATGGCAGGACATATAAGACATATAGGATTTATGCTCCCTCATATCAAAGGCTGTTTAAATGTGATGAGGGGATAGGATGAGCTGAGAGGCAATGGTACCTGCAACTTCAGTGTCAGCCCCATCTACAGACTGCCTTAAAGACGGGCTGGATCAGGTCAGTCCTTACGAGCTTTATCTGCGCCATACCTCTGTCAGGGTTCACTTTAGGAGAATATGCCTAGACTCAGTCCTAGGAGGCTGCTTCAAGTGCAGCTCCTTCCATCTACACCCTGCTATTAGAGGATCATCAAAAATTGAACTTTGTAAATTTGCTCCAAATGTGTAAATAAAACCAGCACACTTGGAAAGCGAGCATACTCTTTAATGGCTAAACAACCTCAAAGGGTTTTGTACACAGTATGTTAAAACAAAGCATCAAGGAAATCAAGTGTGGTTCGTTTTCAGTCAAGCCACACAAAGTATAACTAATGCCAGAGAAAATTAAATGTCACCTGCATTACTGTTGCCACAACTATATGAGCCCAAGGTCTTATTTAATAACTACATCTCCTCTTCTTTTCTCTCACTAAAATGTATATATGAATTCGAAGTTCAGAATGTAAAGTATCAAGAACTTCCAGCCTGGATATTTTTCTCTTTTTGGATACAGATAATTTTTCTGAACAGGTTGCTTCTTCCCTACTATGGATATGGAGACATATTCCAGATAAAGTATCTTATGGAACACCAAATTGTGCTGGTTGACAGTTTAATTTTACATTATTTGGCTGGCCATTTAGTTTTTATCAGCTCAAAAGAAACAATGACAGAGAAAGCCACGTTGGGAATTATCAAGCAAATAAAATTACACTTGAATTAACAAGCTGAAATTAGCTAAGTGATTTGTTGTGCAGCTAATCATCCTTGATGAAATCAGCTTATACTCGTTTCTCAGCCTCCAAACCATTAGCACCACTACAATATTACATACTGGGAATTTGCTGGATCCTGTGCACAACCACAAATGCATCTGAGAGTCCCACTTTCACTGGGTGGTTGGTCGAACTTATCTGTGTCACAGCGACAGGAATCTGGAAGACAAACAGGAAGATATGCATGAAATACTGAAGTAAAAAAATTCAGACTAAAAATAACAGCACTGCCATAATGAACATTTAACCAGTGTAAATTGTAAGTCCTAAATAAATATTTTCTACAATACAGCACAATATGACTAAGGATTTATTGAAGATTGAAATTACTGCTTTTAATTTTTATTTTACCCCAGTTTGCTTTGCTTCTTATATAACAATATTCACATAAACACTTAGAGGTGGAACAATTGTTAATGATGACACAGAAAAGGGCAGTAATTTTCAGTAATTTATTTCCCCCAGTTGAAGACTAAGTGGGATGATGTGCTAGTATCAGACAAGGAGGAGGAGGCAATACCTCTTGTCTACTTTTGAACACAAAAACTGTGAAAGTTCAGCTTGGGATGAACATTTTCCCCAGGGCTCCATTTTGGGGCCGGTCTTGTTCAATATCTTTATCAATGATCTGGATGAGGGGATCGAGTGCTCCCTCAGTAAGTTTGCAGATGACACCAAGCTGGGCGGGAGTGTYGATCTGCTCRAGGGTAGGAAGGTTCTGCAGAGGGACTTGGACAGGCTGAAACAGTGGGCTGAGGCCAATTGTATGAGGTTTAACAAGGCCAAGTGCTGGGTCCTGCACTTGGGTCACAACAACCCCACGCAACGCTACAGGCTTGGGGAAGAGTGCCTGGAAAGCTGCCCAGCAGAAAAGGACCTGGGGGTGCTGGTTGACAGCCGTCTGAATATGAGCCGACAATGTGCCCAGGTGGCCAAGAAGGCCAACGGCATCCTGGCCTGTACCAGAAATAGTGTGGCCAGCAGGACTAGGGAAGTGATTGTGCCCTTGTACTCGGCACTGGTGAGGCTGCACCTCGAATACTGTGTTCAGTTTTGGGCCCCTCACTACAAGAAGGACATTGAGGTGCTGGAGCGTGTCCAGAGGAGGGCAACGAAACTGGTGAAGGGTCTGGAGAACAAGCCTTACGAGGAGCGGCTGAGGGAACTGGGACTGTTTAGTCTGGAGAAGAGGAGGCTGAGGGGAGACCTTATTGTGGTCTACAACTACCTGAAAGGAGGTTGCAGCGAGGTGGGTGTTGGTCTCTTGTCCCAAGCAACTAACGATAGGACAAGAGGAAATGGCCTCAAGTTGCGCCAGGGGAGGTTTAGATTGGACATTAGGAAGAATTTCTTTACTGAAAGAGTGGTTAAACATTGGAACAGGCTGCCCAGGGAAGTGGTGGAGTCACCATCCCTAGAAGTATTTAAAAGACGTGTAGATGAGGCGCTTAGAGACATGGTTTAGTGGGCATGGTGGTGTTGTKTTGATGGTTGGACTCRATGATCTTAGAGGTCTTTTCCAACCTTAATGATTCTATGATTCTATGATTTTAAAAGCTTATGGCTCAGTTAACTTGCAGTGAAAACTGTTTGAAGAGCTATCTGAAGAGAGCTCTGGCCCAATGATATTCATGTTTAATGTGTCTTGGAATAGCAGGGAAATTATCAATGTCATGGCAAATGTGGAAAACGCCAGATGCTCACTTGCCAAAATCTAGAGGAAGAAATAAAAAGACTTAGATAGCCATAGACCAGTCTAGCCTTATATAACAGAGATACTCATGCTGGGCAACATGGTTATATGAAAATAGGTGTCAAGTTTGATTTCATTCTGTGGGCAAGATTGCAGCTTTGGCTGATACTTGTATAGATGTAATAGCTTTAGAATTTTGTAAGGTGTTTGACTTAGTGACATGTAGCATTTATACAATATTAATATAGTTAACTAGACTGATCACAAACAGCAGCCATCACTAAAGAAACAGCTCAGACTGACAGTATGTCTTTATGGTATACCTTCCTTCTCTAGTATCATTAGACCTAGTATTGAGAAGTTTTATCAAAGACTGGGAGTGAAACATAAATGTACTGCCTAGCAGTTCTGCAGATGACACTGGCAGAGTAAAAATAACGAAATGCCTGGATCAATTAGCAAAGTTAGGCCTTGCAAAAATCGCAAAGTTATAACTCAGAGAACAAAGACTGCAAGGTAGAGGTTTGAGGACCATGTTCTATAAAGCAGCAGTTCTGGAAGGAATCTCAGTATTATAATGGATGAACAACTCCAGCTCTCAGAAGGGACACTGCAGCAAGAAAACTTAATTGATGTGACATTTGGTTACACAAACAGTGGAATATAGCCTAGGAGTGGGGTGGTCATTTTACTTCTACCTGCACATTAGATCATTACTGAAATGTTACACAAACTTTGGGAGGATCTATTTATTTAAAAGATGCTGAAAACTTAAGAGAAGGAAGATTAAAAGAGTAATAAAAATATTTTGAAAACTTTTGCAGTTCTCAAATGCCATTAACAGAAGAGTTAAAGAGCTCTACCTATTTGGCTTCTCAAAGGGAAAATGGAAAGCTGTCTGGATTACCATAAACAAGTATTGCCATGGGGAGAAATTACTCAGGGACTAAAGAGTTTTTTCGTCTAGTACAGAAAGATATAACCAGAAGCTGGAAGCTGCAGACAGATACCTTCAAAGTAGAATAAGGCACGTTTCTATGATTGAATGTTATTAACCACTGGGATAAACTACCAAGGAAATTATGATTCTCTCCCCACTGCTGCTTTCAAATCACAGTTGGATATCTTATTTTTCAAAGCTGGTCTTCAGTCAACCAGAAATTACTAGGCTGAAGACAGATGAAACTGGAATCAAGTGTAAGAAACTGAGATATAAGGTGCTAGCTCAGCTAACCTAATAGTCTGCTCTGGCTTTACCTGTGTAAAACTACCAAAATTATACTGTTGGCCAGTATTTTTCACATAGCAGAAAAATGCTGAAGTAAAAAGCTGGTTACGCATCCAGTGAATGAGGATTCAGTATTGTCTACATGTTGATTAACGGCATGACTTCTGGTATTTGAGTTGAGCATCAGTAGTTGTTCTTCTCCTTGTTCCCAAAATATCATTTAGCTATGCTTTTTCCTGATTACACTGGTATCTGTCTAGGAAGAGTTATATTTGAAAATATTAACAGAAAAAGTGCGTTCTGGTGAATCAAATAGTGTCATAAATTTCCATTTCTTTTACTTGATTTGGTGACTGGTTTGGCTGGTTTATTTAGGGGTTCTTGCATACATGATCTGCTTTGGTATAACAAAAGGAATGATGTTAAACCAACATGAAAAACAGAATTGGCTTGGAAATACTGCTGGTAATACATCAATTTAAATTTGGCTTATATCAGCTTAGCTCTGATGCAGTTATTGGAGAATATGACATAAGAAGGCTGAAAGCCATATTTTCAAAGTCTTCAAATTGAAAGACTCACTGAGTTCAGAAATAAGTCTATAAACTTTCTCCAGCGTGAAAGGATAAACAAAATAAGGCAATTATTCACAGTCTCAGAATACTGTAGAGAAAAGCTTGTATTAATTATCAAAGAAACTGTCTTAAAAGATTTTTAGGAGGATACTCTAGAGAAGCTATTGAAAATCAAGCTATAAAAAGCACTAATGAGAAGGACGCAATGACTATTTCTCTTCCAAGTTAGAAAGGAAACACAGCAGATGAAGAAAGAAATCAGAGTTTTATGGACACAAAATGTAGTTGGAATTGGAATTGGAATTATGAGTAGGTGTGTGACCAACAAAATATGCTAGCAAAATCGGTAGCTCAAGGCACAAATTGTGTCTGATACATGAAAAGATTTATACTCATTTTTACGTGTGAGTGCAAACCAGGAGAAGTTGCACTCAGGTCTCCTTGAATAAGCCTCCTTAATTTTAAGTCTAGTGCCATGTCACATGTTTTTTCTGAGTTTGTGAATAATTGAACAATTTGCATCTTTCCCTCAAAAATTATGCTAACAACAAACTAATTTCTCTCTCTCTTTTTTTTTTTTTTTCCCTCAGGAAGGTGGGATGGGTTCTTGCAGTACAAATGCCACAAGTTGTTTGCTTTTTATGGTTTTTTTTTTTAATAAATTTATTTTCATTACAACTTGGTTCAGAGCTTGAAAGTCACTTTCAGTTTCAATATTTAATAAAAGTTATGAATGACTCAGTGATATCTGGTACTAAAATAGGACGCAGTAGCCAAGTTGAACAGAAAATACTATCAAAAACTTCAGCAGAAATTAGAAAATTTTGGAGCACAAATATCTCSGTAGATTTTGCCATAATCCCTGCAGGTGTCCAGTCTCTTGTGTTGGGCATTCTAGCGAGAGTGAAGAACTTGCAGAATAATTTTCTAAAACTAATAAGAAAGTTGTAGTAGGGTCCAGTCTAACAGACTGGCAGCTTCAAGAAGCAGCCAAAATTTTGCATGTATGTTTCAGAAACAGGGAAGTGTTTGTGTAAGGTGAGGAAATCATAAATTAAGTTCGTATAGCCAGCTCTTTAAACTGAGGTACAGCCTGTGTCAAACAATTAGGCATACAGATAGAAATGCAGTCAAAGTAAAAGGGAATCCATGACCCAGGAAAACTCTTTTCTTCTCTTGAAAAACTACAATGTTATTAAATCTGCATTTACAAATACATATGATTAATTTTAAAGTGTGGGAAAATTAGTCA
Source organism: Phoebastria nigripes (assembly GCA_035582835.1). NCBI lineage: Eukaryota > Metazoa > Chordata > Aves > Procellariiformes > Diomedeidae > Phoebastria > Phoebastria nigripes. The sequence continues at coordinate 296,597 of JAYKAV010002936.1, read as the reverse complement.
TTTTACAGAACTGAATACTTCAGTCACTTGGTGGTGAGTGTACTGGGTGCCRTTTTGTAGGTGAAAGCTTTTGAATGAGATATCAAGATCAAATGGGCTTTTACCATATGATGGCCTATTAGGAAATATGCCCTTTTGACAGAAGGCTTGTAGTAAATGATAAAATAATTTCTTGAAAATTACAGTGAAACATAGGTAGCAAGCAGATAGCTAGTGTTCTGAATTCTTCACCTGAATGACAAGATATATCATGACAGGCTGACATGTTAAACAGTTGAACAGTAAGCTAGGAATGTGCAAGTGGTTGCTAATGGGTGGCAGGGGTTTTATGGCATTACATTCAGAGGATGGATTTTAACTAGAATAATTCCAAAATGTATGTTAGTTCTACCGTAAACAATATGAACTCTTGTGTTGTACAAGTCACCAGTTTATGAATACACTTCCCAAACGCACACTAGCGCTGGGGCCATTGACATGTATATTTTAGATCATAGATTTCAACAATAGGGAGATGCTATTAATCATTGGGAACAGTAATCTAGACAGTATTTTCCATCAGAGAGTTCTCAAACTTTATTCTTTTCAACTTTCTCTGAGAACACGTCAGAATCTTACCCTTGAAAAAGAATAAAATTATGGCCTCTGACCTTATTCTGAAGGAGATGGTAAGCAGGGTGCAATTACTGCCCCACTTCAAAACTGAGTCAAAGATAAGAGCCAGAGTATGCTGCAAAATAATAATTAGGAACACAATAGTACTTATGTAGGGTTTTCATTGTCAGTTTCCTAAATAGTTATTAATTACTCTACAGGCCAAACTACATGAAACTTAATCAGGAATTTTAAGTTGCATAAACTGATCACCTCATAAAATCAAAGATCCTGTTTCCATGTTAATATTTTTGATAATAATAACAGAGGCAAAGAAATGCCAGGAATATATAATGTAGGCAGAATATCCATGAAGACTGTGCATATTTTTTTTTTTTTAGTTTTCAGGAAACAATCACAAGGTTTGAAGTCTTGTTACTGAAAACAGCATATTTTCCATCGTGCATAGCAGGAGCATCAATTTTATCTAACTGCTAGTACTTAATCAGTTCCATTCAATTCTGCCTCCTTTCACAGTAGAAAGAAATTCTACTACAAGCCTCTTTTAGAATTATTTTTCAACTTCAGATATTGGGCAATTTGAACAAGCATTTCAACTTTAATAATGGTTTCTGGATGACTACATAAATAGAGAGTCATTATTATTTAAATGAACAAAGAAAGCCTTCAAGCCAATGAAATTAAGAAAAATATCCTAAACCATTAACAAAGCCTTTGGTACCTTTGCCTAATTTGTCCTGTATTAACCATGGACAGAAAAAGAAACCAAACGTTACACTAAGGAACATTAGCTATAAACACTAATGGGAAAAGACTATACAGAATAGTTATTTTGTTCAAAAAGAAGTAAAGCTCTAGAGAATTGAAATTCTGTGAAATATAAAACATAAGAAATGAGTATTCACTACTAATACATCAAAAAGTATGGCTCTGCAGAAAATTTTCTTTATTACTATGTTCTATTGGCTAGTTTGCACTGTAATGTATTTCATACGTAGTAGAGGTGCACCAGTAACATTTTCCTGCCAGCTGATGTTTCCTAACATATTGACCATTTGCCAGAACACTAACAGTTGGTGTAAGCAAAGTGATATTTAAAATGGAAGGTGTATGCACTGTAAACAAACTAAATTGGTAAAGAAATAAATAATTGACTTGCTATAGGACCTTGCTATATTTCAAATTGTGTTTACATTTTGAAAACTTGGCTGTACAGCTCCTTCTCCTACCCATTAACTCTTCTGAAAGATATTCTGATGTCTTCAGATTTCACTATCATGGTGGCTCAACTCCTTTTCTAAATTTTTATTTTTTCAGAATCTATTCTGGATTTTGGATAACAATTGTGCATTTCAGACTGCTTCCTACTGGGCAAACAACAGAACACAGAAGATTGGGCAGAACAGCTCCCTTGATACTCGGCAAACCCCAGCCAAGATCCTGCCTTGTTGGTCAACACCAGGTTTATGAGGTAGCAAACCTGATGTGGGAGCAGGAAGGATATGAAAAAGGGAATCTCAAATGGTTTGAATAAACAGGAAATAAAAGGTAAAATTTACCTGAATTGCTTTAGACATAGAAGTCCCTATTTGTAGCTCCCTTAAATGTATAATCAAAGTTATTTTAAAAGTGGGTTCTTCAAGATAAACTCCTGGTGTCACTAATACACAGCCCCTGTGGGATGCTTTATAAAGTTACTCGCAACCTGCCTGCTGCATTTTTTACATGGTGTTACAGCTTGGAGACTTTCAATGACAATGCAATGAAGACCTCACAGATTTGCCATACATCACTGTCATTTTTGATGAACTGTGATGCTAAAATGAAATGGCACCAAAAAGACGGTAGAAATCTTCTCGTGCAACTTTTACTCATGCTAGTGAGCACTCACACAAGTAATCTTACTGGAGTTAATGGGGCTCCTGACAACATGACTCACCAGCAAGAGAAATGGTTCCAGAAGGAAGGACTTCCTCAGAAAGCAATGGATTCAGCACTGGAAAGTAAATCAATTCCCAGCCAGACTTACAAGCACTAGAGTCAAGTTTAAATTTACAAGTGTCTCAGTTTTTCTTTTCAGACAACTTGTGTCTGGTCAATGATTGAAAATTTTATTCAATTTTTGTCATTTAGGTGAAAAGCTGAGGTAGTTTTAATGGAGTAAGACAGGCTGCAAATAAAGAGTGTAGTCTTCTGGAAATCTCATCCTCCAAATCCATTCCCCAAGCAATTACCGACAGAATACACTAGCTGTAACATTCTAAGATTTTACAAAAATCTTTTGTCAAAAGATTTACAGGCCACTAGTATGTTACTATCACCACTTTAAAAAGTCTCTTTCCCTAACTATGTGCAATAGTTCTGAAGTGATGTTTGGTAATTCCATTCAGGACAAGAATAACTCATGACAGGGGATTTCAAAGATTCAGCAGTGGAAAAAATGCAAATTATCCCATTTGTAAATTCCAATTCTTTCTGTCTCAGGATTAATGAAAAGAATATTAATAACTCATCCTTGCAAAAGCACTGTGGTTCTGGAGGAAGCTTCCAGTGGTGCAGTGAGAGCAAGCAGCCTAAGCCATCGTAGCATAGAACTTGTTTATCCACAGATTAAATGACATAGTTGCATGCAATTCTAGGGAACCACATGTGATTAATGAGGTGGCCCATTTCCTCCTGTCTTCCTAAATGAATAAAGTTTTCCACTGCCTGGCACTCCTCATCATTGTTTATATTTATGCAAAATGAATGCAAGATACTATCAATTTAGAGCAACAGCTTCTATCACCCATTTTAGATTCATTTTGCACAGGGCTGGACAGTAACAGACAGGGCAGAGCATCTCATAACCACGAATAGTAGTCTCCTGAAAATGTCACCATTTTAATGTCAGAATGCATATCTAGTTCTTGTCAAATTTATCTTAACGTTACAAACTGAAGTAGTGTCCCTCCCCGCTTCTCTGGGTCTTGAAGGCAGGAACTTTTCTGTGGTCTTTAAAAAGATTGTTTTTTCTTTAAAAAGGTTTCAAAACCAGGAGGTAAACAAAGCTTTGGTGCACACTCCTTCGGTCAAGCACAGGCTCCATTGTGCTAAGCAGAGCAAAGTTTTCATGAAGCTGGAGTCAAAATGCAAATAAACCGCATTTTCATAGATTAAGACTACTAACATAACATTCAGAAACAGAGCCAAAGCAGACCTTGCATCAGCCTGTCTTTTATAAGATAAGGAAAGCCAGGTACGTGGGCATACCAGAAGTTTCATGTGTCTACAGAACTAATCCAGTAAGAGTATCCTGCAGCAATCCTGTTTGCAAGGTGCAAAGACATCTATTTTAGGTGAAGATATGACTGCTGCTAGTAGAACAACCCAGATCCTCACGAGCTTTCTAATGAAGGGGAGGGGAGTACTATTATTTCTGCTTCATTCAGGTGCATGGCTTCAACACAGGCATGAAAAAAGAGCCTGAAGGCTCACAACTGGTCTGTAGCAGAGAGAGAAGCGAACCCAGATTTCTCCAAGTCTGGACAATCACTCATATCACTAATTACATTTTTTTAATATAAGGAGGATAACAGAGGGATGTACATCTTGAAGAGAAAGTCACACTTTGCATGCCAAACTGAGATTAAAATAACCAAAAAAAGAAAGAAATTGTTCTTTGCCCCTAGAGACTTGACATTATCTACCTTCTGATTCTCATTTGCATGAAATTCAACTGGAGGTATAGCCTCTAGGCTATAGCCTCCAGGACTCTAGCAACAATAGCAAGAAAAAAAAATCATCTAAAGCAATGATTGAAATTCTGAAACACTTGGGAGAATGCAGAAGAGCCCAACCAAAACAACATGTTGCTGTTACGAAGGCAAACCAAATGGCCTCAATCTAACCAGTGTTCTCACTAAATACATGGAAAATCTCACAGAGCTAGAGATACAAACCAGTTATTTCTTATTTGAAATATATGAACTTTGAAATACATCAGTTGCCAAGAAATGATAGCTGCAGGAAAAAGGTGACCTTTTAATACTAACCATTGATTCTAGAGTATTTTCAGAGAGGCCCAAATTAGGTGAACTAATTGAGCAAATTAGACCCTACCTTTCAAAACCCAAGAGGAATTTACTAAACAATCAAGAATTTACTAAACACTCAACACTTACAACAACCCAAAAAAGGCCAGCTGAAATCCAGGAGTAGCACATTTGAGCCATGGTGATGGTTTTCAAGTCCATCACATGAACATCACTTTTACAATAAATGTCATTTTCAGCAAAATAGTGATCTTATAAGCAATATAATGAAATGATCTTATATAGCTGAACGTTCAAATATCACCCCCCAAAATGTAGGGAAATTCCTGGCAGGTATAAAGTAATTTGTCTACTTAAATGACAATTTTCAGACCCAACTTACTTCTTTGTAGCCGAAAATGATACGCCCATCATTGAGAAGGGTGGCCTGAAAAGTGAAACTGCCCAGGTTGTAATTATCCTGCAGATGTACATGGTCCCACTGGACAACTAGTGCTGTGCCTGTGAACCCCAGAGTGGGGGTAGAGAGGCAAAGGGAAGAAAAAAATGTGAGAAAAATATTAACTGACTAGGAAAAGTACTTAACTTCAGTTACTTGAAACAAGAACAAGATTTGTCTCTTTTTAGCAACTTTCAGCCCAGTATCCTGAAACGCTAAAGATATTACAAATACAAGTTGCAACTGAAATCCTCTTAAAGCTAGACACCACAGTGCCACATATAACTACCTCAACTACTCACACAAAAGTCTGCTAAAGCAGGAGTGGTCAAGTAACTTGCTTGGAATTGCACAAGGAGTCAACAATCACTAAAGGTAGGATCCAGTACTCAGAGTTCAGGTGTGCTGCCACAACCACTGCTTTGCAGTGGCTTTTTTTACACTATATATATATACACCCTGATGACTTTGAAATGTGAAGTGCTAATAGCATTGCCTGTTTAGTGAAAGTTATTATTTGAGGAATTCAGATTCTTCCATTAACTGTGCATTAATATAAATAGCATTAATTTTTTTCTGCATGGCACAAGCCCTTGCTGAGGTTCTGCAAGTTGAAAAATATTAGGTGTTGGCAATAAATAAATGTAGTTTAAATTAAAACCACTAAGAATTCATAGACGGGGTAAATATTGAGTCTGGTGTGCAGAGATTTAGTTGCAAGAGGCTTGTTAATATTCATGGGAGTTCTCTGGCTGAATATCCACTTATCGCACTAAAAATGTACCCCAAGCAACCTGCATTCCCTGTAAGCATGTTTTACAGATGTTGAGGGTTATAGACACATTCAAGCAGCTTGGCTGAAAGACACTTACCACCAAAACTGTGTTTACTGAAAATGACTTTTTCATCTTTATATGCCTTCCTCAACATACTTCTCTCTTTGGCACTAATGGGAGTTATGTGCTTTGATTCACAGCACTTCAATTTCCTTTCTTCCTGGAGTGTTCAAGGTGGGTCAGTATGCATCCAGCTCAATGCATTTTTGATATATCCTTGAAACATCTTTTGTCACAGATCTTCTGTGCTGTAACTTTCATTAACACATCTTGGCAGGGGATGTCACGAAACTATGAGCATGCAAATTTTTGGTGCATACTGCACTAAGTCCACCACATTATTGTCCCATGTGTCTTTCATGAGTCTAGTACATGCTCATTAATTGTGCATACAGTGCATTTTTCCTTCTGTGACCACATTCATTAACTGCTTTCTGAATGTTTGATTGTATTAAATTTCATTTTAAAGGAATTTAAAGGGACTTCTAAAATTATTGGAGCAAAAATAGCCAGGACTTCTAATGATAGTTAGTCTTTGAGTACCTCAGATCTGTGCGCGTCTCAGAACCCCAAGCTAAAGTGGAGGTCAGCTGCCTCCAAAACAGTCGTCTTATTCCCAGGACCTTTATGTAGATTCTTGTGTACATAAGTTCCTTGTAGTTAGCTCCATGAATGAGACTTGGATGGGTCACCACACTCTGTGCTTGCTCACTACAGATGCCGCTCTAAAGCAGCACACTTACTTACCCAGAGGGATAAAACAGGGATGAATAAGAAATAAGGAGCTGAAGATATAATTTGCTCTGTTCCTTTTTACTTGGGGTAAGATAGCAAATTCTTTGTCCTAAAGCACACGGGGTCCAAAAGATCATCATGCCTTACACAGGAAGAGGGATCCAAAATCTCAAAGATGTATTCAACCTTGTCACGAAAGCAATGTGAGACAGCCTGATACACCTGGTATTAAGACTGGAAGTCAGGAATACAATGAGAATTAGCAATGACTTCCCCAGAATCCTCAGATTCTTTCAGTAAAGATGACAAATCTCAGGCCATAACGTCAAATAATTTATGAAATGAAAAGGGTATTTTTTTCTGTTTGAAAATTCTCCATGCAAGGAGTAGGATTTTTTCATGTAAGTCTATTTTATTAGATTTTTAACAAATAAATGCTGCAAGTAATGACTAGATTGAAAGGAAATGTTGTGACTAAGTGCAAAGTTTATAGGATACATTTTGATCCCTGATCTAAAGAATAAAAATTAACACACCTGGTTGGAAATATGACATTTTTTGGACATGTTCATAATTTGTGCTTAAATTCACTATGAATAAACATACATAGAATGGCACAGGCTTATCCAGGAAGATTTAAAACAATCATAGACCTCATGATATTAAGTCATGATACTAAACTCTAAGTTTTAAATTCAGAATAGACAGTCACTGCCATTGTATTTGATCACTGAAGGCCTGAGGTAAGGCACCTTTAATCACATTGGTTATGTTTTCAAAATATTGATTATAACTGACTTCATGAGACAAATATCTACACATTCAAGGCCTTTGAAATATCTCACAGAGCTTCAAGTATAACACTACAGTTTGCCTTTTACCCTTTCAGTCTTTTGTACAAGGGACTGTTGAGAACTCGTGGTGTAGATGAGTGTATTGGATTCCAATCCTGGGACTCCATGCACACTTAGTCATTGATGGGTTTATTAACCTTATACCTGCCCTGCTTCTGTGTATTCTTGCTATTGCATTCCACAAATGCTATTTTCATTTTACCTAGAGGGTGGACAGTATTTACGATATATTTTGAAGTGACAAGAACTTCCACTTTTATACAAGACAGATTTTTCCTTTTAAAACTGATAAAATACATTGCTAGTTTGAGTTTATGTACTTTAACATCCAGAAGATATCTGTCCAATTAGGAAAAAACATTCACGACTCTTTAACTGTGTTCTAAATTAAGAACTGTTTATGGATGTCTAGCCACAAGCTTTATACAGCCTGTGAGTTAAAAAAAAGAACAAAAAAAAATTTTAAAAAATCTTCAGTTTTTCCTTCAAAAATAGTCATTTAGGAAAATATGAAGAGCCAAGGGACACAGACACATTAATTTATGAAGGACTACTACATACCATTATCAAAGTATCTGACTGTTGAATTTCTTGACACACTGGGGTCAAAATTTGCCATTAAGGGTGCAATATATTGTGTAGCTGTTAGCATTCGATGCACAACTTCTCCAGTATATATGAAACCTACAATGAAAAAAAAAAAATATTGAGACCATTTCAGTAACTTCCGAAAAGATTTAATAGAATGGCAGGTTGAACTAGGCATTGCCAGAGCATTAAAGGGTCATCTGAGAGAAATTAATCCTACCACCAATTTTATAGTGAATTAAGTAAGAGCTAAAATTTCAGGAAAATGTCTGTGATGGCTGCTAGAAGAACAAGATCCAAGGTGAACAATGGAACAATTATTTCAAGAAGCAAGTTTTCATAAAGAAATAAAACCAGAGCAAACTCAAGGAAAAATAATTCCAGTTATGGACAAAACGCAGATGTGTGGCATTATCAAAATGAGCCATTTACCACTATGCATATTCCATAGTGCTTCCTATCCCTTCAAAAATCTGCAATTTATTTTGCTTTTGCAAACCGATACCTCTTCAAAAGTTAGTCTAACCCTTTTTCGTATTTCTAGAGACACAGAGTAAAAGACTATTTCAGACAAGAAGAGGTGACAACATTTAAACAAAAAGAAAGTCAGATGAAGAGTGGAACAGCTAGGTTTTTTTCATGATTGTAAGCCAAGCAGCATTTCTGCTACATTCTCTGCAGTGTCAGGTCTCACTGGTTTATCCTATTCATCCCTGAATCCACAGTACTCCTCAGATCAGCAGTGGGCTTCTTCCATCAGACGTACTCGCTCAAAACCTCTTACTGGTTTGGAACTGGAGTTCTTCCTTCAAGGAAGAACAGTCATCTACGGTGAATACAGTAATGCTGCAGTTTTCTTCAAAGCAAAACTTTGTGTATTTTAATGGCAGGAAACCCCTGCCATTTTAAACAATAAATGGTTTACAAATAAACCTGTATTGTTTAGGTTTGCCAACTCCACTTCAACTGACTAATGGGACTAACTTCTTTAGATGCTCCAAACTAAAGCCTGACTTAAAAACTCCTATCACCCTAGAGTGAGTCTTTTCTTAAGTTTTATTTTAGCTTTTGCCTTGCTGGTCAAAACTGACAAACTTTAAGTTGGTTGGAGCTACAGATAGATCTTAAAAACTAAGGTTTGCATATTACCTCTCCTCATGAAGTGTTTAGCAGATAGTGCCTTATGCTGAAGTGTTTGCTTTTTCTCCTTGATGTATTGATATACTGAAGTATATTCCAACAGCAAACACCCCGATAACAACAAGAATATTAGAGTTGGCTGAAAATTTTCCAACAGAAAGAATTCTATTTGGAAGATGTCTCACAGAAATTCAGTTCTTTACTGGCAAATGATAGTATCCACTGCAACAGTATTTATGCTGGTTTGTGTTTTCTTTTCCTTCTTCAGTGATATTGAGAGTCTCTCTTCCTCCACAACCCCTTTTCTGTCAAGCCCAAGAGGTCCTTTCTTCTCACATTTAGTATCATCGCAATACAACACAATGAAGGAGCATATAAATCTATCCCTAAAACACGATTGTGAAATTCCAGAACTAAACACAAACCTGAACAACTGGAATTACCCTCAAGGTAGAAATACCATTTGCCAGCCAACTCCAGTTAATATATCATATTAAAAAACTATCAGTGTGCAACCCCACTTTCTTAACAATAGTATCTCCATCCTAACCACTGTGAGATGAGACAGGTTTATTAAAAGGCTTGTTTGATATGATATAGGAAATCTCTGAGAGCATGAAAAAAATAACAAGTTTCTGGAGTGCTTTAGGCATCCTTCTACTCCTGTCCTCTCCTGAAGCATGTTGGCAAATGCTTGCTAACTGTTCACGGAACTAGTTCTGCAAGTCATAAGATGCTACACACAAACAAACAAACAAACAAGTTGTTTCTTTGGAATCATATTCCTGCATGGCTGCTAGCAGTTAAGATCAAGTACCATGAAGTCAACTCAAGTGTAGGTGATAGGAGACCTAATAAAAAGCCAGGTGTGGAGAAAATACAACAAAAGATTTGGTTGGAAACATTTGGCATTGACAAAGGAGTGAGCTAGGAACCCAGCTGCCTTTGCTTCATTTAAAACACACCTATGTATTCAAACGATACAGTATTTTAATATCTGGACACCTCCTAACTACTAAATTAATTCTTAGGACTAAACTACAACTKTYTTTTTTTTTTTTTTTTGGGGGGGGGGGGTGTGAGGTGGGGATTCTTTCAGTTAAATATCTAAATACCACTTTTCTCTTTTGCTCATTGATAGGGAGAGAGAAACACCAATTAAAAAAAATAAATCTGCCCACACATATTTACAAGTCATGTATAAACCTGAACTTTCGGAATATACAATTGTGGCTGTAATTTTACTCTATTACTCATCATTTTAGGATAGCCAACAGTCCTGCCAAAGTATAGTCCCTGAAATGCATTTTCATTATTTCCTGTTTATTGCTGTCTGCTTCTAAAATGTCATTCCCTTGAGAAGTATTCCCTCATGCTTATTTAGATATTTTAAATACGTATCATTTTATAGAAAATTGGTGCGGCTTATTATCCCTATGGTCATGTGCACACATATTTTAACACAATCTTGGGTAGGTCTATAACCTTGAAACCATTCCTCAAAAATATTTTGAAGACAGTATAAACAAAACCTTTGAATCCATATTCATGTATTACAATTAGCCTTAATACTTCAGTACTTATTCATCCCTTGCACAATGGTCCTATCTTTACACGCAGTTTCCCTTCCATGCTTTCATCCCATTTACAGTATAAATGTCACCATTATAACTACTAATGAGGCAGATACAATAGGAAAAGAAAAGACTTAATTGTGCTGGAACACATAACTAAGTAAATCAGCCCAGGTAATTAGTAACCACAAAGCGTATTTCCAAGTGTTTGCTGGATGCAGCTTTACTTTAGACAAAAATGGAAAGCAGGAGGTGGATGATAGCTGGGAAACAGGCAGGCCTTGCATGAAGATCATTCTAATGAGAACTCCAGTCATGCGTTGGAACAACTTGAAAAGAAACACAAAGTCATTTCAAATCATCCCAGAGATTCAAAGGCCACTGTTGAGCATGGACATTTTATCATTGCCACTACAACTTAAAGAAAGCAGCGAATGTAAAATTAACTTATTCCTGAATGGACTTCCACAGAAAATTGGCTTATACTATCTGTGACCTAATTTTCTGACAGTGGTAAATGCCCATGGTTGATTCATTTAGTCAAGGAAGAATTTTTCAGACCTGCAATTTTCTGAACCACTTAATCTCTCCTTTGTGGGAGGGGTTGGTAGAGCTCTTTTCCAAAACTCTCCACAAGTACTATACCTAGAAGCATAATATACTCCTAAATACTGGAATTGAAGACAAATAGGAAAGAGTGCTCAGCATTTTGTAGGTTTTATATGTATATATAAATCTAACTAAAACTAAGGATGAACTAATACTAAAGCCACTTGTAAATCAAGGAAGGTATACTCCTAGTCCTCATAGTGTATAAATGCACACTCACACAGAGGGGAAATCTATATATATATGTATATAACCACCTAAATATGAAAGCACACTTCCACTTGATGCAGGACCCTGGCTTGATTTAAAAATGCATTTTACATCTGAATTTACCCATTGCAAAATATGCTCTGTATCTGTTGCATTTTAACATATTAGATGTACATATCAGATTTAACATACAAGATTACAACAATCTGCACATAAGCTTTCTGTGGTTTCTTTTTTCTACTCCTAGCTGTGCACAAACTCAGTACCACTTAGAAAGTTTTTCGACAATGTTTGCCAAGTGTGCAGAATAACAGAATACAGGTTCAAAACAGCACAGGCAATGAGTCCTTTGAAGTTGCTATTGTGCATCTATAAAGATATGATAGGGTATGAGATATGCAGGCAACATAAAAATGAAACGTCTGGGTTGATAACTATCTTCTCCCTTCTAAGACCCTGCATGAACAAGTTACATAAACCTGAGCCTGATTTTATATATGTGGCATTATGATAAACTGTTTTTGCACTTTAGCATTTAGCTGAATTAGAACAAAACCCACTTTAGATTATAATTTCATGTGTGATTTATTTTTAAATATCTGAAACAACTGGTCATAATCTTAAAAACATCATACTGAATACAGGGTATAAATGAATTACACTTCTGCATGTGATGAGTAGGCTCAGTACTTCTTGTTGATGCTCAGTAATTCTTCAAAGCTATTATGACAGTTCAGCCTTTACCTATGTGGTGGGTTGACCTTTGCCAGCTGCCACACGCCCACCCAGCTGCTCTCTCACTCCCCTTCATCAACAGGACAGAAGGACAAAATAAGATGAAAAAAATTGTGGGTCCAAATATAGACAGGGACAACACTTGCCAATTACTGTCATGGGGAAAACAGAATTGACTTGGGGAAAACTATTTTAATTCATTGCCAGATAAAACAGGTTCGGATAGTGAGAAACAAAGATGAATTAAAACAACACCTTCCCCCACCCCTCCCTTTTTCCCAGGCTCAATGTCACTCCTTCATTCCCAACCCCTCTTCCTCCTCCTCCCCACTGAACGGCGCAGGGGGATGGGGAATGTGGGTTGCAGTCAGTTCATAAAACTTCACCTCTGTCGCTCCTTCCTCCTCACATTTTTCCCTGCTCCAGTGTAGGTCCTCCACAGGCTGCAGTCCTTCAGGATAAACCCGCTTCAGCATGGGTCCTCCACAGGCCACGGTTCCTTCAGGGCATTTCCACATTTCCAGTGTGGGGTCCTCCACAGGCTGCAGCATAGATATCTGCTTCAGTGTGGGCTCTTCCGCAGGCTGCAGGGAAATACCTGCTCCGGCCTGGTCTCCTCCACAGATGCTTCAGTGCCTGGATGACCTCCTCCCCCTCCTTCTCTCACCTTGGTGTTCACAGGGTTGTTTCTCATGCTTTTTTCCTCACTCTTGACACTGCTGTGCAACATTTTTTACCCTTTCTTAAATATGTTTTCCCAGACATGCCGCCAGCTTGGCTGATGGCCTCAGCTGTGTCCTGCAGTGGGCCCATTGGAGCTGGCTGGATCCATCTCTGTCTGACACGGGGCAGCCCCTCACCTCCTTCTATAGAGGCAGCCACTCCACTACCAAAACCTTGCCACAGACCCCTAATACAACCTAAGACTTAACCTAACATTTTACTTGTTTTATATATTACCTATTTCCTATTTTATTTTATATATCAACTATTTTACCTAATATGCAACAATAACATTATTCACCTGGATGACTGGAATTTCTAGTATCTTGTTAAGATTTTTTTTTATTTTTAGATTACTGATTTTCTAGTAGAATATAAGTGGAAAGCTGCAGCTGAAACAGAGCACTTAATGTACCAGTCTTACGCTCAGCAATTGCTAGCTCTTGCCCAGGTCAGGGCGCTCCCACTGTATAATACCTTTTGTCTCCTAAAAAGGGAAAAATGTTCTTGCAAAAAGAAAATGATCTAGAGAAAAAGAATCATCGTGTCTGCTGAAAAATAGAAAATTTAATGGCGCTAAATAACAGCAACAAAATAAGTTGATGTGGAATTACTCCTTCCAATAGCCATGACATTGCTTTCATAAAAAAGCATATAAAATTTTGCTTATTCTCCAAAATGATCTTTATTGGAAATAAACACCTGAAACAATACTTCTTTCAACCTGAAATACCAAACAACGCATTTGACAAGAATAGGAATGCTCGAAACCACTTTGTATAGCTGCCAATAAGCAGTTTGACACAGGCCTCAAAAAACCCCTGTAATTATCTTTCCCTTCTTTTCATAGCTCTGAAGAATTTGAGAGCTTGACTGAACGGCAGGTAAGTTCCACCAAAACTCCATAAACTCTACTTATCAGGTGGTTTTGCCATCATGGTACAAGTTGGCTCATGTACCTTTTGTACAGCATCATTCATGTTTCAGGTACAGACAACAATATTGTTTTTATGATCTACAAAGACTGATGTGTTTTAAAGGTAACTAACTGCTCCCCTTCCACATCGGTTGACATTATCCAAAGTGTGTCAGGGAGTCCTCAGCGAAGGCTTTTTCTGCCATACAATGTGCCTGAAGATGTTGACTCATAGGGAAGCAAAAGACACATGACGTACATTTTGCTTAAAACAGCTTACTTAATTCCAGATCAGAGAAGTGAAAAGATGATACTAGGAATTTAAGACCAAATGAAAAAGTATGCATTTAAAAAAACCCAAACGAATGGAGTGGTACAAGAACCTGGAGCTCAAAACAAAAAAAAAATCTTATCATCTCATACGAAAGAAATAAGACTGCTTTGGAAAAAAAAAAAACGTTCATTTTCTTATCAGGCAGCTAATGTTAAATAAAACCGTATGTTAAAACCCTTAGTAATACAACAAGCTGTGGTTACTTAGCTGGAAAAGGAACTGCCTGCCAGCAGCGGCTGAACAATGAAAGGTTTTACGTGAGAGAGATTGTCACTGGGCAAAGGCAGAGCTGCCATTCGAGTGCACAGTTCAGCGTGGGTTTACTCGAGCACCCTTGCAGCATATAAACTAGAGGGGAAATAGCAGAGCAGCTTCCAAAAAACGGAACCGGAGGAAAGTGGTTTCCCTAAGAGGGTAGGCTCCAACCCAGATCACCCAACGGAAAGCCTTGATTTCAAATTATATATTCACATATGCAACAAGCTTTGTAGAGATGTAACAACACACTCTCACCTCCCCCCCCCCCGAAATGTCTTGTTGCACAGAGGAATAATTTCTTTCATTTCTCCCTGTTCATTTTCTTAGTTAAGCAGGGTGAGAGTACACGACTTGTGCTGCTTATTTTCCTCCAAAACACTCTGTGCAGCCAAGAGAGAAAACTGCAGAGGAACTGGCAGGAGCTTCCTAGCTCTCTGGCTGCTTCGCTTTTGGTCGCAGCATAATCAAAGCCTTCTGAGAGGATCTGCCCTAGGGCATTTGGTGGTATCTCATATGACCCCAAAGCTACCTCAATGGGTAGCAGTGCTTCTACTCCATCATTACCATCTTAGACCCAGCGCATTGCCCATTTTTGATGGAAACCAAAGTCAGCACAAGTACAGTACTGTACAGATTAAGATTTACCACAATTTTCAGAACTTTACCCCCAACCTAGCAATTATATATTGTTGAAAGACTGATATAAAACGGGCTATGTTACCTACCTCATCTGAGGATCTACTTCTCCACCCCTGATGAAGAAGATAGTAGGAGAGAAATGATACGAGATTTGGGCTTGTTTAAAAAAMCCACCATAACCAGCTCTGGGGCCAAAGAAGTGTTTAATGTCTGGTTTCTACCAAGCAGAGTTTGGCATCACTGACCAAGACAAAGATAAGCTGCTCACAACTTAATGGGGGTAAAAACCCCTCACATCCTAAAATTGATTCATACGCCATCTTGATGTCTCCAGCTGCCAGAGATACTGTCTTGCTGAAGAAAAAAATTTGGAAAGTTGATCAAAAATTCTTTCTCTGATTTCTCCAATTTGTTGACTGTGATCACTGGTAATGCAAAAATGTGCAGTCATTTCTCTTGTCAAATTACTATTTGCCAGGACAGCAGGAAAAATAGACCAAAGATAGGGACTGAGAAGTAGGACCTGAGAGTTTATATAAGACTGTAAGACTGAGGTTTTAATAGTAATTTCAAAAATTAAAATAATTCTCAGACTTAGCACATTCTGAGTCAAATATTATTGTATTTAATTCTACTCAGCAACATCTCAGCATATCTGTATGAGATTAACCTTAAAGACCATTTCAGCAATTTCTGGATATTCCCATTTGTAAATAGAAAGCTGCAAATAAATTAAATAGGGAAATCGGAGTATAGTTTGTTGCTGTTTGTAGCTAGGAAGCCCAGATTTAGGTAGTGAAATAAGAGCTAGTGAAACATATCTGCACCCACTGTAAAGATTACTGGACTATAGCAACAGCTTTGCCAAAGGCAGGAAGGGAACTTCAGCCTCTGCCCTCAGGGCCACCCCATGCTGTGCGTGCTCTCTGTCTCATACGCTGCCTGGCTCAAATCACTCCGATACCTTGGTCCAGACCTATTAGTGAGCCCAGCTCAGTGAGCCCAGACCATAGACATATCATCTAAGATCTCTTTTATTTGCCAGCCACATGCTAATATGTACCTACAAAAAGAAACCCCCAAACCAAAAATCAAACCATTAAAATCTTTCACTATGTGAACAGATATTCTTAACGCACTTTTTCTGTAGTAAGATGGTGGAGAACACAGCTGTCATTTGGGAAAGCTATGGCCTCGTCTGCCTTCAGCACAACCAACCAAGCGTTCCCCAGTAGGAAGGCCAGAAAATTTTAGGAGTGTTGTTACTTAGGCACATATAACCATCAGCTGAGATCAATATAGGATAGAGAACACGAGCATGACTCAAGAAGATACGCGTTTGTGTTTTCAAAGTGTCAGAGAATTCCAAATTGTTCTACCACTGGAAAACACCACCTTTTAAGCAACTGGTTCTCATGTTGTCATTCACTTCTAAAAGATTTTTGTAAACAAAGCTTTATTAAAAATTAGCACCTAATAAAATCCTGACATCCTTTTATTCATTAGCCATTCAAGAAAACTCATTTCAGTTGCAGCATACAACTCATTTGCAAAAACCTCTGCTATGTTCAAACAAGAAAATAAATTATGTTTTGTGCCACATGTGAATGAGACTATAGAAGATTCTTCCACACACATTAACACCTCCTCCTGCTCGTGTCTTTCTTTTTAATAAATATAATTGTTCTAAGTGGTAGGGAAAAATTCAGCCCTTTTGTTGCAGCTACTCTTCTCCAGAGTGATAAAACATTACTACTTCAGATGCACCTTCTCATTAGGTTAGAAGACATTTGTTTGGACTGACACTGTATAAACATGCTCTTGAAATACTTATTATTACATCAGTTTAATTCCACTGTTTTATTTAATTTACCTTAGTACAATTATAACCAACATCATAGAAATGAATTGAGAATAAGCAGACCATCTCCCTAACCAGTAAAAAGTTATTTGAGCTTTATCAACTGGTAAAATTCTCTCCCTTTCTGTAAAGTTGTCACTTGCTTTTTTCCATTTCAAAATGGAAATGAAATGGAATTGAAATATATTTTCAAAATATTTTTCATCAATTTATGAACATATCTGATCCCTCAATTGGGAAAGGTCAGAGCTGCAATTTTTCTTTTTGGTTGAAAGCCCAGTAGGATGCTGGTGTTTTGTAATTATTTTAATTTCAGCTGCTGATAACAGCTTCAAAACTTTGACTTGCATTTTATTTTCAGGAAGTTTCTTGTTCTCCATCTCGCTGTTTCTGACATACCACTTATTTTCATCTTATGTTCTTTTTTTCTCTTCAGCAGTAACAGTAAAAACCTGATGAATCTCTTCTCATTTCTGGAATTAAACTACAAAAGGACTCAAAAGACACTTTTACATTTGATGGAAAAATGGCAAGATGTGTCACGGGGGAAATAAAACATATCAGGAATAGTGTTGCACACATATTTATTTGGTGAAGCTGACAAATATTGCATAGGTGTATAAAGCATAGCCCACAAAACTCTGCACTGTATATTTTTCAACCATGCTAAAATGTGTTTTCCCTGTGCTTTTCCTGATATTTCTCCACCAACTATTTCATGGTGAAGCAAATTCAAGAATATGTTATGCTATTAAGCCCCTAAAATATATTGGAATATTGAATTCTAGAAACAGATAATGTCATTTACTTTCAAACACTGTCCTATATAGCCATATTAATATTTCTTTGATACTTCACCGAAGTAAGCTTTAAGTAATATGTCATTTATTCCCAGTTGGCTAATTTATTGTTATGTCTATGGAAGAATGGTATCATCACTGTAATTGTATGAAGATTACAGTGTAATTAAACAAAAGGATAACAGCAACTCCAGATCCCTCAGACAATCCATGAAAGTTAAATACCCTAGTGGGCTTTCAAGATCAGTGTAAAAATGAACCACTCTCTCACGCTATTTTGTAATTTTTTCAGCCTTCTGGGGAAAATGAATTAGAGACAGATTATACATATTTTTTGGCTTTGCTTTTGCTTGACTAGATTGAATGCACCAACCCATTTCTTCTTTCGGCCTGAAAAGTGGGCTATCTGAAAGCTAAACCCCAGAAGGCATAAGTATAACACTGTTTCTTAATTGCATAACCTTACAAGGACTTCTTGTGTGTCTGTGCATGAGAGAAAAAAGAAAAGCTAGCCAGAATCCTCATACTCTTGGCTGTACTTCTGTGTTATCTTATGTAGATACTTAAAGGCCAGAAGATTAGTTTTTCACCATTATTTTTCCTGCTGCTTTGCTAGTACTTGAAAGCATTATCTGGAAAAATTGAGAACGTGTAATGTATGTCATTGAGTAAATGCCAATAAGTTTCCCAGCTTGCTGTAGTTTCTCTGCTACTCACGGCTGTAGTGAAAAGTATATGATCTGGTGGAATGTAACCCATTCTGATGAATATCCTATTCAATTCGGCAAAGGGATTTAGGGGATTGTATCACGAAACTCTTCCAGTAGAGGTTTTTCTTCTGACATGCCATAAGACATCCCTTGTCAGGAGGTTGTTAGATATCACTGGGAAGAGTACAGGAGCAAGAGAAGCACTTTTAAGTAAGGACGCTGTGATGGACTGCAAACAACTTGCAAATCTAATTGTAACTTTTAAGGACTCTAAATTGTGAATGCTCTCAAGTTCAGGAGAAACAAACCCAAAGGTTATGTAGAGTCTAATGACTTGTATCTGTTCCTGTCCGATGAGGCGCATATTTCCCCAGAGAAAATTCTTGGACAGAGGCATGAAATACAGTATCTGCTCAGTGAGATACTGCCATGCGATAGCTCCCAAGTGCCTCTTAGCTCTGGCCAAACAAAGACCAGCGCGGTTCCTAGACAGGTTGGAACCAGAGAAAAGAGCTTGGCGGGAGGATTATCTCGCTTGGGCCGAATATCCTAGCAGCTGTGTCATTGCAGTAACCTTTGCGCTGCTAAATCCTAGGATGAGGCTTGAATAGAGCTGTTGGGGGCAAATCTAATTTTGCAGTCTATTTCTGATATAAGTGTCTCTTCCACTGGTTGGGTGAAATATCCTCATGCCTGAACAGCTCTTGTCATCAATAAAAAAGTTTGGATGGAACTGAGGAAAATGGTCTTCTAATGTTTGAAAACATATAAATAAAAAATGGTTCATCTTTGAA
Organism: Phoebastria nigripes; assembly: GCA_035582835.1. Taxonomy (NCBI): domain Eukaryota; kingdom Metazoa; phylum Chordata; class Aves; order Procellariiformes; family Diomedeidae; genus Phoebastria; species Phoebastria nigripes. Next base: position 277,193 of record JAYKAV010002936.1, on the reverse strand, counting down.
TCAAACTGTTGTGATATCAATACAGATTTTTTTTCTTTTGCTGCTGTGTCTCTCTCCTCCTATATTGCCACAGAGCCTAATAAACATAACTATCGTAAGCTTTTCTGCTTGCCCTGTTTACTCTCCTCTTCTGTCCAACTTTTAAAGCTCATTCTTACCTGAATAAATCACATGAAATGTGAATCACATGAATCATGTGAATTTCATGAAAAATGAAAGACTATCAGGTTACGATGAAATCATTATTCTCCAAAGTTTCAAAAAATTCAGTAAGAAAAAGAATAACAGAGTGTAGAAAAATGCTGAATGCCATCAAACTGGGTTGTCATTCATTTTACAGAAGTTTGCAACAAAAAGAAAACAATGTTGCAGAAGAGGAAAAGATTATTTTTTAAATTTTAAAAGGTCTGCTTAAAATTTATGCATAACGGAAAGAAACTTTGCTGAATGTCTGATTTCTACTGTAGTAAATCAGTGTTATTTAAAATATAACTTTGGGATTATTAGGTGTTAGATTAATTCCACACCCATTATATAATGCTATTATATTGCTTCTATTAATCCTTCCTAAACTACTAAAGCTAATCCTATGTATATAATATTCACATCTATCCATGTAAAACAACATCCAAGTGCATGTCAGAGGCTAGCATGCATCATTAGAGAAGTTTCAGAGAAGACATTAAATTACATTTCACCTGTATACATAAAAACTAACACTGAAATAGCATGGCATGAAGAAGTTTATTATGCTAGCAGGAAGTTTTGGAATTTGGCTCTGTGTTCTTCTACTGCCAACATCCTGCCATAGCTACGTGCTCTCCAGTGCCTTGTTTGCCCACCACATTTGTTTATGCTGGACACAGAGTTCAGAGGGGAGGCAGTATGTATGGGTTTGCCTCGAGCAGGACTAGTCAGCAGTGAACATACAGCTCAAAACAAGAAGACAGGAGCTGGTAGATGTTCATGTGCAACTTGGACTTTAGGGGAGCAAGGTCATGTATGTCTATTCAGAAGGAGGTTCTTGTTCACACACGTTTCTCAGTTAAAGGTTAGGCGTACATAAGCATATTACCTGGCCTCTAGTTCAACTCTGCATCCCCCGCAAGAGGAYCCCTCTAATGCAGCCATTGCAAGGGAAAAGCAGACAGCTCTGCCTCTTTCTGTGACTTCACCCTCATGACCAGAACTGGATACACCACTCATCAGACCTCACTGGACAATTTATTTCCCTGCTTCCTGAACTACTGGGGGGTAATGCTTTGGATGAGGGATCTCTATCCTGGGTCAAAAATAAATAAAACCCAACCCAACACAAAACATACATTTTTGACCAAGATCAACTTGCTGGTCTAACTCTTATTGCACTAGACAAAGGTTGCGTGGGCAGGGGGTGTGGGGGGCTGGTGAGCTGAAGAGGAACAGACAGCAAGCAGGGAAACCAGTACTCAACTAGAATTGTAACAGACACACTGTATCCTGAAATTGAAGCCACCAATTTTGGGCTCGTCCTTTCTTTGCCTCCTTCCTCCACTCATTACCTCACTATCACTTTGGGCCACCCTCTTCACTTGTGGAGTGAATCTATGAAAACACCTGGCTTAGAGCAATGCAAGCAGAACAAAACAGAATAGGCAAAAATCTAAGTGGGGAAAAACTAGAATATATTAGCCTCAGGGTTTAGAGTTTGGGAATGAAGTCACATTAGCTCTGGTATAATCAGTAATTCCCTTGCGTTTCCTCTCTTTTGCTGCTTTAGTTTATATTAAAGCGAATTACATTACATGAAAGTGCTGTTTTCATCTGCACTTCAAAGCACACAAACAAAACTTCTGCAAACAGGTGGGGAAATGGACCAATTTCCCTTCGATAAAGGCAAATATTGCCTGGATAAAGTGTTCCTTTATTATGTCTAAGTTTTTACAGAATTTCAATACAAAACACCTTCATGAGAAATATGGATATTCATACACAACTTAGTAATACACGATGGGCATGGGGAGAGCAAAATGTCTTTCTCAGTGTCAGTTAATACAGAAAGATATTCATTCAGATCCAGAGAGATGAAATTTTCTCTCTAAGAAAGTACCTTAACAAAGGCCCCATAAAGGTGTCAGGAAAATCCGTAGTGTCAAACTGGGTAATTACGCTCTCTCTTCAGATCAATTCTTTTAATCAGAGAAAAAGCTTTTCCATATCTTCCTGTTAGGACAGGACCTGTGCTGTATCACAGTTCCACCAAGTCCAAGGTTTTAATAATCTGATCAAAAAGAACAAATGCAAAAAGTATATTTAATACCAGTTTGAACCAGCTGATGACAAACTCCTGCCATGGGAAGCATACTAGCCTCTACTTTGATCACAAAGATTGCAGTAAAAGTAACAGCGGTATGGTTGTAACTTTAAAAATAGTGTTTGTGTGTGTGAATAAGGGCTCTAAAGGGAAGAGTGAAATGATTTCTTTTATGGTCATAGAAAGAAAAAAAAGGAAAAATCTTTGGTTCCAATTCAAATCATGTTTTTAAAATGTGGGTTGTCCCTTAAAGAAAAAGAACCACGGCAGGGGTGAGCCTGTGTTGGAATTGTACATGCAGAGGTTTAGGAGCACAAAGGAATTAATCCTTCCCTCTGAAGACTTCAGACCTGTAACAACCCATCTGTTCCACACAGTCAGAGTGTGGAAATGGGCCAYGGCTGAGCAGTTGGTGGCATGCAGCTGTGCTGTTCAGAGTTCACTTGTCATAGGCATAGAAAGTCAACAGTAGGAAGCTGATTTGCCTGCAATCACTGCAAACTCCTTTAGTAAATACAGTTCTGGCAAGTCTTATGGCTCTATTTGTTAATACATTTTTAACAGGTTGAAGTGTAGAGTCACCAGTGGGATGCACATGCTGTGATGAGTAGCCTGTCTGTGGATCTCTGGACACTTTATTGTACGCTAGCATTAGCCCTGCTAGGCAGGTGCCTTTAGTGAGTAAATTCTATCCCAATGCCTTGAAGCATAAGAGAGTGTGTGCTAACACAAGGATGAAACTGGGTTTGCGTTTCTATGCCTCAATATAATACGTATAAAACCACACATGGGTCACATCTTTCAGACATTTGCAAATAACTGGAAGGGTCACCCTTCATAAATTCAGTATGCCATGCTATAGGATCTGAAAAAAACTCTGATTGAATGACTCAGATTGCAAATGTTTTGTATAAGCCTTCCAACAATCACCTGATGAGCTTAAATACGACGATTGGAGGAAGAGTCATAAGAAGTAAACACAAAATGCCTTTAGACTAAACTAGACCAAAAATTAATTTAAAAAGGGCTGAGATCTTAAGTTACAATATTGTTCTACTTTGTGGAATATGTATCATGCAACACAAGACTTCAGTCTGATGACAAATGTTGGTCATTTAATCATATGGTAAGTTACAAGCAGCAGTAGGATATCTGTGGTAAATACCATGTAATTACAGGGTAAATAAACAGTGATCCCTGCCTTCTAAACCAAAGGGCAGGTTACAACATAATTATGTTTAGACTTACTAAAAGTAATCATCACATGCGGCTGGATGGTATTTGCCAAGAAAAAGCCATTTAGTTCTGCCCAAAGAAAACATATTCATTCCTTTCAACATTAGGAGCTGGTGAAGCATAACTGTAGCCCCATGACTCATCACCCATCCAAAAGATAAAAGTAATGGCAGGAAATCTAGAAGACTACTCTTAATATATGAAGCCTTAGACAGACATTAGCTGTAATGAGGATAAAGCTGTTTCATCACGCTATGGTGGAAAATGTCTGTATGCTGCATAAGACACAGTAGGCTGCTCTTCCCATCAGATGACAGCTATAGAAGAGTGGTGACAGTTTTTTCCATGAGCATTTTACCCACTTCCTTTTGAATGAAGAACAAAATGGAGAGTATGGATTAAACCATCAAGATACAAGAAGAAAATCGTGCCTCCCATGAAATCTCAGAAGGCAAAATATAGTCTTGTTCACATTCTGTTATTTTTTTAAGAAATGAAGTTCCTGAAAGATTAAATTCAGGAAGCATGCACAGGCAGATGCAGGAACAAAACTGCTTTCAGCTACCACCTGCACTCACAGATGTTTTCATTGTTGGAGGTCATGAATGGCAGCAGAGGAAAAATGGAGAAACTATGAATTCTTTTACTTCATTCAGCTTGTACAAAAAAATGCAGGTTCTATTTATTTCCCATGAAAGTGTATAGACATATGGCTTGGCATCCTTCTGGCTGCTGTCATGGCTGCCATGGCTTCATTAGGGAACTCATTATTACTTTTACTCTTGTCCAAATTTTATATCCTAAAAGCTGATACTTTCACAAGTTGCCATCAGTGTGGCAACTCCTTCATGGCTATGGTGAAATGAATTGTCTTACCTGCATGCCACACCAAGTCAATAACAAGACAATCAGAAAATAAGCCAGTGTTTCTGTCAGTTGGAGATTGAGCAAGAGCGCTGTGGACTGGATTTAAAAGATTGTAGGCCAGGCAAGGAGGTAGACATGAATACCACCTCCAAGTGGCTCAAAACAACAGGGTGGTGTTGCACACATTGCAGCACACTCAGCGATAATGAATGGAAAAAAGCAACAGCTTGGAGGTGCAATCCCCTGGAACATACTCTTTCAGACTGATATTAGCAAAGCTTACAAGGAGCAAAAAATAAAAAAAAAATAGCAGGATAAGGTCATACAGATACTACAACAGACTAGCAGTTCCTCATGTTTCTTGAGCAAACTGCCTCTTGACTTCGCAATATCAGTTTCTGAACAGAATTTTTCCCACACAACCCATACTACTGGGTGTCGCCATTGCTCTCTTGGAAGTAAGTTTAAAAGGTTTATTTGTAATGCTGTTATTTATTTGTCTTGTGCACAGCAATATTGGAATATGTGTTATATATACCCATTTACAGCCATAGCTATCCTCATGATAGCGAGAATTGACTTATTGCATAAAATAGAGAATATTAAAAAAAAAGATGACTTTTGTCAAATCATATACAGAAATTTGAGCTGTATTTACCGATATGTCAGATTTCAGTGATCAAACAAAATAGCAAACCAAGTGATAGAAAAAGCTAATTGAGTACATTTTAAAATATTCCGTCTTTGAGGAACATAATTATTTGTTCAGAGTACATGATCTCTTTTGGTAAGGTGCATATACTGTTATTTCTTAATAGAGGAAAAGAAATAATGTCTTTTTCCACCACAGGATTTGATGATGTTTGTCAAGAAATTAAGAACAAGGCAGCAGGAAAAGGTTTCAAATGTCCACCCTGAGTAGACAGTTTGGGACAATTAGACAACAAAGAAAATTTTCAAAGCTGAACATCAGTACTATTTATTCTTTGAAAATCTGCTCACACAACTGGGCGTCCATCCTCTTTGGTTTGGGGACTCAGTTGCAATGGTCAGTCCTCACCATTACACGACACCATGCTCTCCAGCACATCCGGACTACCTGATTTTAAAAGCCACAGACCTCTCCCCTTCAAGGTCATTGCAGAACATTCAGCAATTCTCTCTTGGATGTTTTTGGTCTGACGGGACTGCAATCATTTCATTACCATGGGAAACTAATATATGAGAATCAAATACAAATGTAGATAAAAGCATCTAGAAAGGTTCTCATTTTGTGCTTGAATGTGATGGGAATGGAACAGGAAGAATAGAGGGGTGGTTTGGGCATAAGTAACTAACTTCTTCAGGGAAAACTAAACCCACAATTTTGGCCTATGGCTACAACTTTGAGCAGGAGTTTAATGCTTAAGTGGTTTGTAAAGTTGGTGTTCATTTGCATCCTTGTAAACGCTGCTTGCTGGGATAGCTTAAAACACCCATTCAGATTTCACTTCATCTGCTCTCTGCCTCTGTGTGTAGCAGTTGCAGGGTATATTCAGTCACTTCTTATTTGAAATTTTAACTGCTTTCAGAGCATGGACACTTTGCGGTAGTTTCTGAGAGAAGGCAGTTTGGCTTTTATCATAGGGTTGATAACGCATGTACTGAAGACAATAATAAGATTGGGAAAAGTAGACATGGCTGCAGGGGACAGCCAGGCTCTCTATACAGACAAGCGAGTTGAGGACCACACTGAAGCCATGAGTAGCTGTATCAATCAACCTAAAGGACACAGAGGCACAAAAGTTTTCTGCCTCTTGACAGAAAAGCCAGAGCTATGAGAGTGGTGAGAAGTCTGGATATTGCCAGGAGATACACTGAAGCAAAAATTCTGCAGACTATTTTCTGATCCCAGACCTCCAGATAGCATTCTTACATCCTGAGGAGAAAAACATGGAAGAAGCCCTGCTATATCAGGCAAAACTTTAGAGCAAAGGCTTGAGAGTGGCTTAAAGAGGATTCAGAGGATGATGACTATCATGGGAAAGGAGCCACTAGGCAGAAGAGGGATGTTAACCAAGTACCCAGGGCCTCTTCCACACCTGGCTGTTCTGCAAAAGTCACAGGACTCAGTGGGCCACCACTGGACCAGGAGATTCTCCCCTCCAATGCCAGTCACACTGAGCCTCAGCTTCCTTGCCCCATCATGGACCAAAGAGTTCGTGTCTCTGCATCTGTCATGCCATAAGGGCTTTTATAAGAATTGCAGTGCATAACGTGACCCAGCTCTTTCCCCGGAAGAGTCCCCAGCCTAGGAACCTGTCTGGACATAGTTATTTTACATCTTCCCTGGATACTCTCTCTGGCTTATTAGGCCAATACTTGATGGTTACAATTTTTTAAAATTCACTGTGGACATACAAATACATAAAAACAATCATAATTTGTTTTGACCAGAAATATGTCTGGTAAAACGAAGCAAGGAGGAACCAGCTTGTACCCTCTATTACTAACTATACCATGTGAATATGTAGTGCAAGTCATAGCTAGCAGTAACCAAGATTTTATAACTGAGTCTACATAAAGGGCCTCCAGAGATTTGATTCATCTGGAAATGTAAAGAAGTGATAGCTAGTACAAAGGGTAGTGCAATCCTGTGTTTGGCTGTTGCCTTCCCACCCTGGTAGTATTTGTTTCCTTTTAATCATGCAAACATCATATAAGACACTTCAGAAAAACAGGATCCTGATAAGGGGTCAGACACAGCTTCATCTGTACTCTGCTGACATAGGTCAATCACTACAGCAGTGAGTAGTGAAGTTGTAGTGATTCCTGACATTGCCAGAGCACAGCTTTCTGAGCTCAGTGACTGCTGATGAGGAAGGCAACACCGCAAATGATCAAGAGCAGCACAGTGACTTTGTTGATCTTAACAGCATCATGTGCATCTTGACTTTTTTGTGCAGTATCAGTCAGGAAGGAGTTGTGGAAGATAAGGATGCCATGCAACTTCCTACATCAATCAAAGTGACAGAAGGAAAACTTTGGCTGTGATTTACACTGGCATACAATGTGATATAATAATATTTCTTCTTGGCAGAGAAGATAATGGTTGGGACATGTCCAATCAACAGGACCAACACACTGAAAAAGCAATCAAGTCAAATCCACTATGACCACCTCCATATCTATTACTCAGTGATAATACTGGACTACAGGGCTGAGGGATATCATCTCCTGAACTACACTGGTGCTTGTTGCCTCTTTTGCACTAAGCTATCTGGCTCAGGGAAAGGCAGTTTCCAAACGGTCACATCAACTCTCTTCTCCTGTCACCTGAAACACTGCATAAGAGGCAAGTTCAACAGGGAATTTCAAATACATTCATATTTCTGTCCCTAAATTCTCTCTTCACTGCCCATCTTCCTCTATTTGCAGATGAACTTTAACTACAGCTTGTTACTCTTCGCACAAACTCCGGCACTATGCAGAATGGGCGACGCTTCAAAAAAATCACTGCTGAGGATTTCTACCAATGTGACTGGTGTGTTTTACATTGATTCTAGCTGTGTGTGCTCGAACAAATAATGTAAGATGCCAACTAAGACCAGCTAAGCTCTCAACGCAAGAAAGCTTGGAAAAGGTATGCCATAGTATGAGTGCAACTATGTACAGATCCATATTGTTGCTGTTGCCCTTCCTTCTGTAGCTGCCCAAGGGAAAGGCTGAAACAGGACTGCTCTGGCAGTGCCCAAATCCAAATAGCAGTCACCAGAGCACTATGGCTGGTTGCTTTCTCTGAAGCTGTTTGCTGAAATGATGGTTGGTATCAGAAGTGAAAGCTTTCCCCTTCGTGCCTTCTTGGGGAAACTGCCTTGAAATCCTCGTCACAGAACAGGACTGCCTTCCCTTTGTGTACAGTACGGATGGCTGGCACCAGACCCTTGGCTTACACCAAAATAAAAACCCACTATGTGTTTATAACCTTGAAAGGGGTTGTCACCAATCTGACACTAATGATCTTCATGCCACAGTCTTTTTGCCTCTAAGACTAGACTCACACTTCCCCATTGAAATTCAACTTCTTGGTTCTTTAGCTTGTTTAATGAACACATCAAGGTGATGTAAACCCACATCCTCATCCAACGTACTGTCCCCAACCACTTTATCTGCTTTCACATCCCTCCTACCAAGGGACTGAAAACTAAGCCAGCAAAAATACCAAAAGAAAAGCTTCATTACTCCACTTCACTGTATTGCAGCACAAGCACTTCTGTTATCACAAAGACAGTGCCCTAAAGGTAGCAGGCAGGGTCAGCGATGAGTGAAACTGTTTCTTTTGTTGTCTGTGCAGGCTTATGCCAATTCAAAGTCTTTATGAACTTCCAGCCTTAGACAAGTTGGTATGATTAATGTTACTTTGAAAATCTCTTGAGCTTTAAATTTCCACTTGAGAGACTAAGTGCACTAATCTAGTCCCTCTCAAAGTTCTAAAATTTTTGGCCTAAATTGCATCTAACAAAAATTTTTACTTCTGCAGGTGTAAAGTAAGTGTAAACCTGCTAGTTAGACTTCACCTTTTTTCTTCAGTTCTAGGATGGACATGACCGAATGGAACTCAACTTTCTGAACTGAAATCACATGCCTGCAGGTCTGGGACAGCTAAAAACCCTTTCTCAACAGTGACTGAAAGATGCTTCTGACAGTAGAAGAGACATGCCCTAGAGATAGATCTTCTCATTTGCAAATACACAGATTCAGTGAGAGGCATGAGGAAGCAATCACTTGGTAAGAAAATTGTGGACCTGAATGTTTAGCACTAGATCAGCCACAAAATAAGCCAGTAAAAAAAAAAAAAAAGAAAAAAATTAGGAATATTATGATTATAACAAGACACTTAAAAACACTCAACCAGAAAACTTAGAAAGGATCATAAATCTGTCTTTCAACGGATATGTTTCTCTATGGCAGAAGACACATTGGTTCTCAAGAAATCATAGCCCCACATTTTATTTCAGCTTTTGAAAACTCATTAAACACCACCATGTTGAAACCAATGGCTTATAAATTTGATTTAAATGAATGCGAAGCCATTTCTCAACAGAAAAAATGCAAGCACGCCTCTTTAATTCTAGTCACTTACATAAACTATAAAAACAGTAGAAGGACTAAGCTTCATTAAAAATACCTATTGAAATAAGACTGATGAATCCACAAGCTGGAATCACAAAAAAGAGGGAACTCAACTATTCAATTTATGTTAAGTATCAAAACTAAATTTTAATGCAGTTTTTAATATACTCATGAAAATCATGTTTCATAAAATAAATACACATTATATACAGTGAAGCCTATAAGCAATCAATGCATTTTATGACTAAATGTAATGCTTCAGTTATTCAGCAAAAGTTGGTAACACAATCAAATGAAAAGCCCTAAAGGGCTGAATATTCTACCAGTTGCAGAGATGGCTTTTCACATTTAGCAAATTATAAAAGTATTTAAGGGCTTGAGACTGCAAAGGCTTGAAGGACCATCAATACCTATTGAGTTCAGTCAATATTTAGGGTGCTCACAGTGTACAAAAGGGCTAATGGTTTTGACAGCAAGTCTGTTTTTCCACCTATACATTTTTTCTAACAAAGGATAATGCTTATCTCTACAGCTCTTGCCAATATTACCATGGTATTCAGGAAAAGTCTACAGCTACCATTCAACCACACATGGAATATAGTATTGGAAACTAGATTTAAGCTTCTACACACTTGAGTTACCACCTTAAAGGTCTGCATGGATATCTGGGAGCATTGATTCAGCATGGCCCTTCAGCCTTAACGAGACATTCACATGCAGTCCTCTTGGCAGTCAAATATCTCCTGCAGCACAAGTGGCTGAATGCCATGGACAGTGTTTCCCATTTCGTTGAACAGTCTTATAGAAAAGAAGAATTCAGCCATGCCTGGGGACTTTTCTGCCTCAGGCTGCTTCCAGGCTTTCCATCCAACCACAAGAAAAGAATTGTATTTACACCTCTGGCAGATGGAAACCATACATTCACCTAAGCATGCGAGAGGAAATCCTTGCACACTTGGCACTGGCTGCTCTCACAGCACCTGTCCAGTTGCAGAGGAAGACGGGGCCTTCTCTGAGGAGGGAGTCCTATTGCAGAGGTTAAGAGGCATCTATCTGAGAAGGTTAAATTAGGTGTTCTGAATTGCCTCTTTCACTCCATTGACTATGTAAGCAAATACGTGTCTTAATTCAAAGAGTGCTCCATCTCTTCTGCTGTCTCCTGTTTCATCTTTCCTTCCACCTTCAGAGGGACGAGAGTTTTTATTGCACAAAGGTTATTGCTTCTTTAAAAAATCACAATACCAAAAAGAATCTTTTGTCCRCTGTATTTAATTGAAGATCTATAAAGCTCAGATCATGTATCTACTTTTTAGGTAGAAAAGACATCTTGTAAAAACTTTTTTTCAGTCATGTTTGCACTATTGCTAGCTAGACAACAACTCTACAAAGCCACTGATATGTTCTTTCTTTCTCTCTAAGTATTTATTGAAACAAGCAAGCAGAGAACATATTTAAAAGAATCAATACAGAAAAGCCAGTAAAGGTGGCGGGCTAATTTGGACAGAGGGATGGTGCTTCCTCTCTTTCTAGAATTAAAGATGACAAATGGTTTTCCTTATTTCATCTCACTTCCTAAAATTGGCTATTTTTCATACAGACTGCACTAGTCAGTCTGTATGTGGGTGTTACAGGTTCATACATTTGCTTCTATTACCATTGGTTTGGTTTCTACTTCTGTTTCTCCCTTGTTAATTGTTTTTAAACATGGGTGCTTTTTGTGAAGATCAGGATACCAGAAGTCCACATGGACAGCAAACAGTGGAGCACCTTTTCTACTAAAACATGACTTTTTTGCAATTTTCTCTTCAGTACAACAACTCACTTTCAAAGTGAGTAGAAATGGGCAGGCAAAAACATTTCTGCAGTGACAATTTGTTTCCAGCCACACTTAACGTTTTATTTGGGAATGTGTCATTTGCTTGCTTTTGCACATTTCATCCTCTTATACGATATGTGAGTTGTGCCCCGTTACTTGACCTGCAAATTAATAAGCTAGGAAAACTCATACATTGTAGAACAAGTACCAATATCAGCTAGTAGGAGCTCTTCTTGGATGAAGCCCATATGAAACTGCTGCATGATGTTTTTGTTTTTTTTTTTTTTAAGTGCAAAGGACAAAATGTATCTACCACATAATGCACATCAGCCAAACTCAGCAAACAACTTTAGACCTGGTGGATATGTCCTTTAGAGAAGCATCTATCTTGATAAAATAGAATCATAGAATCATGGAATCATTAAGGTTGGAAAGGACCTCTAAGATCATTGAGTCCAACCGTCAACCCAACACCACCATGCCCACTAAACCATGTCCCTAAGCACCACATCTTTGTGTCTTTTAAACACCTCCAGGGATGGTGACTCAACCACTTCCCTGGGCAGCCTGGTCCAATGCTTGACAACCCTTTCGGTGAAGAAATTTTTCCTAATATCCAATCTAAACCTCCCTTGGTGCAACTTGAGGCCATTTCCTCTCGTCCTATCGCTAGTTGCTTGGCACAAGAGACCGACACCCACCTCACTCCAACCTCCTTTCAGGTAGTTGTAGACCACAATAAGGTCTCCCCTCAGCCTCCTCTTCTCCAGACTAAACAGTCCCAGTTCCCTCAGCCGCTCCTCATAAGACTTGCTCTCCAGACCCTTCACCAGCTTCATTGCCCTCCTCTGGACATGCTCCAGCAACTCAATGTCCTTCTTGTAGTGAGGGGCCCAAAACTGAACACAGTATTCGAGGTGCAGCCTCACCAGTGCCGAGTACAGGGGCACGATCATTTCCCTAGTCCTGCTGGCCATGCTATTTCTGATACAGGCCAGGATGCCGTTGGCCTTCTTGGCCACCTGGGCACACTGCCAGCTCATGTTCAGCCGGCTGTCAACCAGAACCCCCAGGTCCTTTTCTGCCAGGCAGCTTTCCAGCCACTCTTCCCCAAGCCTGTAGCGTTGCATGGGGTTGTTGTGACCCAAGTGCAGGACCCAGCACTTGGCCTTGTTAAACCTCATACAGTTGGCCTCGGCCCACTGTTTCAGCCTGTCCAGGTCCCTCTGCAGAACCTTCCTACCCTCGAGCAGATCGACACTCCCGCCCAACTTGGTGTCGTCTGCAAACTTACTGAGGGAGCACTCAATCCCCTCATCCAGATCATTGACAAAGATATTAAACAAGACTGACCCCAACACTGAGCCCTGGGGGATGCTGCTTGTGACCAGCCACCAACTGGATTTAACTCCGTTCACCACAACTCTCTGGGCCCGGCTGCCCAGCCAGTTTTTTACCCAGTGAAGAGTACACCTGTCTAAGCTGTGAGCCGCCAGGGCTGTGGGAGACAGTGTCAAAGGCTTTACTAAAGTCCAGGTAGACCACATCCACAGCCTTTCCCTCATCCACTAGGCGGGTCACCTGGTCATAGAAGGAGATCAGGTTGGTCAAGCAGGACCTGCCCTTCATGAACCCATGCTGGCTGGGCCTGATCCCCTGGTTGTCCCGCACATGGCTTGTGAGCACCCCCAAGATGAACCGCTCCATAATCTTCCCTGGCACCGAGGTCAGGCTGACAGGCCTGTAGTTCCCCGGATCCTCCTTCCGGCCCTTCTTGTAGATGGGCGTCACATTGGCAAGCCTCCAGTCGTCCGGGACCTCCCSYRTTAACCAGGACTGCTGATAAATGATGGAGAGTGGCTTGGCAAGCTCCTCCGCCAGCTCCCTCAGCACTCTCGGGTGGATCCCATCTGGCCCCATAGACTTGTGAGTGTCCAGGTGGCATAGCAAGCTGTTCACTTCTTCCTCTTGGATTATGGGGGGTTTATCCTGCTCTCCGTCCCCATCTTCCAGCCCAGGGGGCTGAATACCCTGAGGATTACTGGTTTGACTATTAAAGACTGAGGCAAAGAAGGCATTAAGTACCTCAGCCTTTTCCTCATCCTCAGTGGCAATGTTCCCCCCTGCATCCAGTAAAGGATGGAGATTCTCCTTGGCTCTCTTTTTGTTGTTAATATATTTGTAAAAACATTTTTTTTGTTGTCTCTAACGACAGTGGCCAGATTGAGTTCTAGCTGGTCTTTTGCCTTTCTGATTTTCTCCCTGCATGACCTAACGAGATCCCTGTACTCTTCTTGAGTTGCCTGCCCCTTCTTCCAAGAGTGGTAAACGCTCCTTTTTTCCTGAGTCCCAGCAAAAGCTCCCTGTTCAGACAGGCTGGTCGTCTTCCCCGCCAGTTCTTCTTTCAACATATGGGGACAGCCTGCTCCTGTGCTTTTAAGACTTCCTTCTTGAAGAATGTCCAGCCTTCCTGGACCCCTTTGCTCTTCAGGGCTGCTTCCCAAGGGACTCTATTAACCAGTGTCCTGAACAGGCCAAAGTCTGCCCTCCGGAAGTCCACAGATAGAGCGCACACAACTCACACTCTGATATGGCTGGTTCCTAAGACAGTATGGCTGAGCTCCCATTGAGTTAGCAATGTGAAACATAATGCACAAGTTCTCCCATCTACATGTTCGCAAGAAAGTTTGTAATGAAATCATGTGTGAAATCATGTCATGAACTTTAATCAGTGACAAATTTGCTGGAATCTCACTGGCACTTACCATTGAGAAGTGACATCTTTTGATCTAAACTAGCCCATTATGATATCAGTGCTTCATTTCCAAGAGATTGCAGAGGAAAAATGAGCCTTCTTCCATAATTCTGTCTAAATTTCATATATAAAACTAACTTGTTCACGCTGTGTTCATAGACAAGGAGTCCTTGGGAAAATCTGCATATGCACGTACAACATTTTTTATTCATACTAGATAGTATCCACTTTTAGCAAAATTGACTGCACAGAGAGAACATAGGGCAAAAGTAATATCTGACTAATCTAATTCATGCAGTTCTTGGGTGCAATTCTTCACTGGATCTACACCCTTTAATCTTATGCATAGTCAGCCAAACGTTTTCTGAAAGAGGTGCCAGAAAATAAAGAACTCAGCTGATCTTTTGATACCTTAATAAAAGTTGGCAGGATTTACCAAAGTACTTCCTGCTTTTCCTTCCTTTTAGCGCTGACGAATAAAGGAATTTAAGATACCAATGTTGCAGATTTAGCCCTTTGCAGGGTATTGCTCACTACTCAGTCCATATATTGAATATTTCATCTTGACTTTTCACTGCTGCTGATCCGTCTGTGCTCAGAGATAAATTTTCCCTTTACTGCCAGTTCTCAACAAATGACAGTTCAAAGTCTTTTGCTTTGCCATCCTCCTTAATCTGAGCAGGTCTTCCCTGAGGCACTTGCATTGGTCTTTTAAATACTTAAACTCTGTAATCAAGTTTGCTCTTGTTTCTCAAGGCTGCCTATTTTCAATACCTTGGGTCTTTCCCCATAAAACAGGCTTTCTGATCTCCAGATTAGAATTGTACCCTTTTCTGCAACTGACTTTCTGCAAGGATTTTGTTGTGGTTTAACCTGGCAGGCAGTCAAACACCACACAGCCGCTCACTCTCCCCCCTCCCCTCAGTGGGATGGGGGAGAGAATCGAAAAAAAAAAAAAAAAATTAATGGATTGAGATCAATACAGTTTAAGAAAACAGAAAAGGAAGGGAAAATAATGATAATGATGATGATAATAATAATAATAATAATGATAGAATATACAAAATGAGTGATGCACAATGCAATAGCTCACCACCCACTGAGCGATACCCAAGCAGTGATCGCTACTTCCTGGACCACGCTTCCTATTTATATATTGAGCATGACGTCACATGGTATGGAATACCCCATTGGCCAGTTGGGCTAGCTGTCCTGGCTATGCTCCCTCCCAGCTTCTTGTGCACCTGGCAGAGCATGGGAAGCTGAAAAGTCCTTGACTAGCAGACTACTTAGCAACAACTAAAAACATCAGTGTGTTATCAACATTCTTTTCATACTAAATCCAAAACACAGCACTAGGAAGAAAATTAACTCTATCCCAGCCAAAACCAGGACAGATTTTAATACCTTTTCTGAACTTCAGTGCTTAATTTTAACTACACAGTTCTAACTGAGGGATTTTTTTGCAAAAAAGAGTAGGGCAAGGGATTCTGTACCTAACAGAGCAACTCTTTTGATTTTAACTAATTATCTGTGTTATGCAACCTGCATACTTCATAAAATTTTTGGCAGTATCATAACACAGTGGGTTTTTAAATTTAATTGTTTTCTACAACATTTAATGCCTATTTCTCCTCTTGTATCAAGCATGCTACTGAAGGTAGCTAGAACAGCAGAGGACTACTAGCTCACATAAACTGCTTTTAGCTGCTGCCCCAAACACACGTCCAATTGCTGTGCATTTTCCTGTCCTGCTAAGTCTCCTGCTGATGATATCTTCCATCTCACGTATTTTGACACTGCACTTCAACAAAGGACTGCTCATTTTATTTATTGGCACATTTACAGTCTTTGCTACCAGAGATCTGAGAACCTTACAGGGTTGAGATAAATCATTTACCTTCAGCAGGTGTAACTCACTCTTACCCCATTTCTCGGAGTGAAGGTCTGCTGGTAATATATTCCTTCAGCTCATCAGGTATGACCTGCTCTTGGTTTCTCATCAACAGCCTCTTAATGGGAGTGAATTCCTATACCAGGAGCAAAGTGAAAATGTGCTGTAGTGCTACAATGCTCTGCTATGAAGATTTACTTCAGGCAGTGACTGTGAGTCCTGAAACAGGAGATAGATGGGAAGAAAAATTTTGTCCTGGATGGTAAGATCTTTGTTATCAAGCTGCATAAGAAGCCTCCCTGCCATATTATCATTTGACTTTCCAGGGAAGGGAGTTGATAGGACATTAAGAATTCGTACTCTCACATTCAGGCACTACCTCATGTTTACCCTGTTATAAAGGGACTCATAGAAAGCTCTCCTGGGTCTACATACTGCTTTTTGTTATGTCAAGCTTTTCTTTCATTACATGGCTAAGGAGAATCCCATTTTAAGTAATCTATTCCTGGAGCTTTAGTTTGTTTGGAAACGATCTTTGCTCAGTGTGACATACTATATCCTCATCCGAGACCAAATGTTAATCAGTTAAGTGCCTGCTAGCTCTGTACTCCTCTTTTTTTTTTTTTTTTTCTTTTCTTTAAATTAGTGTTGCATAACAAAGCCTCTACTATATATAATAATGAAAGTGATACCTCTTCCCCAGTAGCAGGACCTGAGATGAGGAATACCTTTCCAAATGCAATCAAACTGAATCAAACCGGACTGTGTTGAGATATAGATACATTACAAAGCTAAACTTTTTTGATAAAGGCATCCTCAATCAACATGATTTGAAAAAATAAAAAAAAACCTCACCAACAAAAACAAACACAAAACAAAAATTTTTCTTTCTTGAAGAAAAAAAAAAAGGTTATTCTTCTGAACTTTTGGGGCTTTTTAATTCCATGGATTTTAATTTTTAGTCTTGCTAATTCTGGTGTCATATGAGCATGTGCTATATACACAAAATCAGTGGAATAAGACCCATTGAAGTATATAGCGAGATATACTATAACATTCTACTGCCAGTTGTTTTTTGCTCTTTGTCCGTTTTCAGAAAATTAGCTGATGCAAGTCAGACAAATATACTACCTTTGCTGATAGGAAGAAAGCACCAACAGTTGAAGCAAGGTTTTGTGAGATCCCTGCCATCACAGCTGGATGCAGTCAGGTGTCTTTCCTTCAAGTTCTAAAACAACAAGAGTCTGTAGCTAGATTTATAGCATGCAATTTACATTGAAATTTGATCTTAAACATCAATTTTCATTGTTGCTCCAAAGTCACAGTTGGTATAACTCAAGTGGAGTAATTGATTTTGTCCATTTTATACTTTTCTGAGCAAAAAGAGAAGACCATGCCATTAAATTAATACAGTTTGGCAAGCTATCATTTTAAGGTTCGATGACACCAACATAGAGATGCATAACTCCAGCATTTATGAGATATTGAGTAATCTGAATATTGGCTGGAGCTTAGACTTCATGTTTGGTTTTGGTGTTTCGTTGTTTTGTTTTGTTTTGTTTGTTTGTTTGTTTTGGTTTGTTTTGGTTTTTTTGTTTGTTTGTTTGTTTTGTTTTCTTTTCTTTTCTTTTTTAGGAGTATATACTGGGGCGTGATCGGCTGGAAAGGAGCTTTGCAGAAAAAGACCTGGGGGTTCTGGTGGACACCAAGTTGAACATTAGCCAGTAATGGTGGGACACATTCAGAGTGCTGTGTCCAGCTCTGGGCTCCCCAGCACCACAGAGATATGGAGCTACTGGTGAGAGTCCAGTGAAGCACTCTCCAGCGAGGATAGTCCAGCGAAGATGATTAAGGGACTGTTTAGCCTAGAGAACACAAGGCTTAGGGTAGATTTCATCAAGGTATATAAATACCTGAAGGGAAGGTGCAAAGAAGATCGAGCCAGGCTCTTCTCAGTGGTGTCCAGTGACAGGGCAAGAGGCAATGGGCACAAACTGAAACACAGGAGGTTCTGCCTGAACATCAGAAAGCACTTTTTTACTGTGGGGGTGACTCTGCACTGGCACAGGTTGCCCAGAGAGGTTGTGGAGTCTCCATCCCTGGAGATATTCAAAAGCTGTCTGGACACTGTCCTGGGCAAACGGCTTTAGGTGACCCTGCTTGAGCAGGGGGTTGGATCCAATAACCTAGAGGTCCCTTCCAACCTCAACCCCTCTGTGATTCTGTGATTCTTTTATGTTTAAAAATTACCTTCTCTATGACTGACTGAAGGCAAATGCATGCAAGGCTATTATGTGTATATTTTGTGACATATCCATTAATTTTCAGACTAATAAGAAATTCTGCCTGAAAAAGCATCATTCTGTAAATGAGCATTTCATGAATTATCTTTCCAACCTCAGCAGTTTAATGAGATAAAGCTGATATACTAGGAAACAGAATATTTAATTGAAATCAAAGTCATTAAAACACTAGCAGACCTGCTAAACTAATCCAGTCATGGTCCTTTGTATTTACTGCCTGACTATTGAAGTTGTTATCACCTGCCCCATGGGGCACAATAATTTCATTCTTAAATTGTACTGTTGAGAAACTAGAGTTATAGAATAGGGCAATCTTACAGGATGAAGTTAGTGAGTCATCCATGAATAAAATTAAGTGGCCAGCTGAATTACACAAACTGCCTGCAGTTTGCTGATAACTATACTGTTTTYGTACTGCTTCAAACTTTACCTGGAGGTGAGGCACTGTTTAGATCATACCACAACTCTTTTATCAATTTTCTGCTGTGTTACCATGGAAACTTTTCCCACAAAAAAAGGCACATTACATTACAAATTCATACATACACTGTGTTCATTTTGTTGATGGGTTAGAGGAGGGGCCAAATCTAAATGCTCCTTCATTTTAATCACCCAGTTAACTGATAACAATGCACTAGTCCTATTCAGTAATTTTTCTTATGGCCATTTATTTTCTCAACCTTCTTACAAGGTTGAGAAGGTTTCCATGGATATCAATCAACTCTTATAATGAGATTCTTCTACTCAATGTCTCCTTAAAGTTTCTCCACTTACTCATTACAGAGGCAACCTTTTATTTGTTTCTTCCTCGCGTTTATTGCTGTGAAACCACTGGGCTAGAACCTGCTTATAGGTGTTGTGACACAAAATGGATTTTTAGGCCAGTGCTTTCAATTCATTCATTTCCTTGAGCAGGTGAAAGGAAAAATGCTTCATGCAGTTATGTTTGCTTTCATGAAGTCAATCAGGGAAGGAGTCAGGCTTTAATTCTTTCTATGGTAAGGACCAGTCAACATATGCTCAGAAAAACTGGAATAAATGGCAGTAGTTAATTTTGTTTCTTTTTAGACAAACCAAAACAAATCACCTGAAAATTCCTGTGTTTATGAAAACAGCTTCATACAGCTATCCTCAGCTCTGTAATTTTATCCAAGGATCACGTAATATCTGATTAAGATGAAAATAGTGAATTAGGCTAATAACATGAAGATGACTTTAACGGTTAAAGAAGTTCCTGCAATCTTATGGAAATTAAGTGGAACAAACAGTAACACAAATGTAATGGGTCCTTGCCTCCCATGACCATGATCTGCCTTGCTTCACTGAGTCTACAAGGGCTTTTACCCTCTGACTACAGCTGAACCGGAAGGTCAGATGAATATTTGTGAAGCAGGGATGCCTACAGGCAGCCCACAGTTTGTTCATTTCACGTTGCAAAATTCTTTTTGCATATCAGTGTACTAGTGAGTTTTCCTTGGTCCCTGTTTTAAGTGTATTCTGTGGTTCTACCTCCCTAATATTACTGGAAATGCTTGAAGTAAAGTTTAAGCACCTAATTCCAAATTTTATTGCAACTCTAATATTGATTTTAAATTAAATATCTACCTCCTCATTTGTATATTTTAAATATATTGAAGGAATAAATATTTCAGGCAAGACTAATTTATTAGCCCCCTGCTTGGAGCACAGGGTTGGACACAGTGATCTCTGAAAGTCCTTCTCAATCTGAAGCGTACAATGTTTCTATGATTATTTATATGGCTGTCCCACGCAGAGTCCACAATCAGAGGTTCAGCCTTTTTTTTTGTGAAGGCTTAACATAAGCATGCCATAAACAGAATTGCTCTGCCATCAAACAGCTTTCAGTCTCAGTTAATGACAAGACACAATAGGAAGATGAGGCTAAACTGCACCACAGATTGATTCCCACTCTTGCCAAAGTCAATAACAAATCTCCTAAGGATTTTGAAGAAATAATGTCAAGGTTTCAGCTAAAAGGTTCTGTTTCAACCACTGTTTTAAAGCTTGAGAATATGCTGAACTATAGGCAGAAATGGGGTCCAGAATGGGAGCATTGTTAAATAAAAGCAATATACAGAAGCAGCCAAAATAACAGCAAGAAGACAATGAAGTGACTGGAGACAGGAAGAGGCAAATTAGGTTGAAGCTCTGAGACTGTCAACAGGACAAGAAGACTTGATATAACCAGAGATGAATGAAATAAGATCAAGAATGTATTCATTGATTCATCTGTCTGAAATTGAAATCTAGTGTTGCATATCATGAAGAAACTAATGGAGAGAAAGCAAGTACAAGCCTGAGATACCCACGTCATTAAATTCAACAGAGAAAACAAAAAGTGGTTTTTGAAAAGCTAATGACTTATCAATGCCCTTTGCTCCTACTTCCAGACAGCAAAAAACACTAAACATCCATGATCATGCAGAAGAAAATCTCCAGAAGAGGTCATCAAAGAACACAAACAGAATTTAGTTAGGTGCGACTAAAATTCAGTATTATTGCTGGAAATTGAATAGAAAAAAAATAGTCTTTCAACAGAATACTCGGAAAATTTTCATCATAGTTTTATGACATGCAACAATCTAGTAACATGACCCTTTATTCTGTCTAGTCATACATCAACAATTGTAATGCTCTTAAAGATGGATTTATACAGCTGACTACCATGACTTTATAGCAATTTAAACAAGTAATTCATATTTTTCATAATCCTGATGTCATATAAACAAACATATACAAGGATATGCATGATCAGATGCATTTCCCCACATTCCCAGAAATGGTTGTGTTGTGTTTTTTTTCCTTTTTCTTTCCCACTGGCAAAAATTTACCCAAATCAATGAAATTATTTGTGAATTTATAATCTTACTGTGGCCCCATAAGAATACATTTCGATACTGTGCTGAGTACAGAAATTCCCATAAACTATGTCTGGACACAGGCTATCTGCCTGCATCAGCTATTGCCTCTTTCCTCACAAAAGGGTGGCCATTCAATATTAAGGCCAAGTAGACTTTTTCAGGACACACTGAACCCACCTAGTTCATCACTTTTAGGAACTGTGAAGGGACCTCCATTTTCTTGGTATCAACACACAAGAGATGCTAGCTGAGCTGGTTGGGGCTTTTGTGCTGGCTTGCCTGTGGGGATGGGGTTTCACCAAGTTGTGCAAATTTCTGTCATGCCAGGACTCATCTCATTACTCCAAAATATGATACCAAAGAATGCATGATAATACTTACGTGCACAGAAACAGGTGAGGACAAAATATTTGTCTTTTGACTGAACTTTCGATCTATGACTCAAAAGCATAATATTTTTAAGTGCACAGTTCCAGTTGTGTGGAAGCTAGGGACATTAGCTTGAAGAAAGAAAGTCACAAAAAAAACCCAAACCGGCCAAACATACTGAAGGAATGATGTTAGATTATTTGAAGTCAAAATATTAATAGGAATGCTAGTCTGCTACAGAAAATAATGATGAGATGACAAGATCTCTGTAAACCTATTCAAAATGAGCTCTCCTTTCTGCTACTCCTTACATTTTCTTTTAACTGAAGCTTCTCCTGGTACATTGTTATCTTTGGAGACCACCTGTTTCACACTGCTGTCCGATAAATACACTTTCAGTGCCTTCTGGCTTAAAGGACATGTTGACTGCTTGCTAAACAGAATCTTTTTTCTCACTGTCTCAATTTTACATTAATGTACTGAGGTGACAAAGTTATTTGCCATATTATCAAAATGCATAGCTTAATTGTTGCAACACAACCATCATTCTCCTACAGAATTGCTGTTCAGTTGCAATACAATTAATGGGCAAATCAGACAGTTATGCATTAGTGAAAAATGCACTGGTAAGCTGCCTACCAACCCTGTGCTGGTGTTTGCTTTTGCAGTAGGCAAGATTCTGACATGTCCAGGGAAGGCAAGTGACTGCTGAGGGCAATGCTAAAGCAGTGCTGAAGAACAGACAAAGAGAAGTCAGTACGCTCCCAACAAAAAGCCACATATAGTACCCTCTGACCATCCAACTACCTGTCATACAGAGGGAATCATCAACAGGCAGAGAACTCATTTCAGAAGTTTCTCAAAGTTGAACCATGCCTTGTTAATGCCAASCCTCTGGTAGAGAGGACAGTAGCTCTGCATTTTGGAGCTGGAGGATTGGAGTCCTCAGCCCTTCCTTTTGTGTCTTAAGAACTGCACTAGTTTTTCTAAAAGGAACATTTTATCTGTGTAAAAGAAGAAGAACAATTTTGGTATGGCTCATAGCCATCTGTGATTATTGGATTTGCAATACCAAAAAGTGTCTCTATTAGGTGGGCAATTTCATGCAGACCACGTCAACAAGACCAAACCTCCCAAGCCACTATGGATGGGAAAAAAGCTACCATGCGTCAGCATTTTCAGTGATCACTCATCTAAAGGAGCAAGGCTGAATACATCTTTCCCAGGGAACTGTTTTCTATAAGCTGCACGATGGCAAACACAGCAGAATCTGAGTGACCCAAGAGGAGCTGCAAGTTGATAATGGTGCTTACATTTCATTTCACAAGACGTCATCCAGAAACAAAACCAGGAAAAACCTACCTGACTGTGGCATCCTGATAACATGACTACAAGGTAAAAACCCCAAACCGTAAACGTGTTAGAAAAAAATAGACATCTAAATGTCTAAAAATAAATATAATAATAAAAAAACATGCATTTACTAGTTTTCAAATATTTGATAAGTTTAAAGTGCTTCTGTGAGTGGAGCTGACCTTTAATATCCATACTGACTGCCAAAATGGCTAAATTTGAAAGAAAACAAAATGCCAACATTTAAGAATCTTCTTGACTGCTTAGCCAGTACTTCATTTTTGCCTGAAAGTACTTTCAATACCTGTGAAAGGAAAACATGTCATATGAGATTCATGAAAATTCTGATGCTTCCCATCTCCCTAGTCTTAACAAGAATATGTGATAGAAATAGGTTAGGTTTCTGCCAATAAAACATATACATGAAGCTTTGTCTCCAAACTAGAAACTGCCCATCACATGGATTTTAAATTTTTTTTTTTTATGGATAAAGAGAACTCCACAGATATTTTTCTATGTTTTTATTTCACAGTAAACCAAATACATAATTTACTACAGAAAATCCACATTTTACCATTCTTTTCTGGTCTGCATAAAATGTAATTAGACCTATTAGAATAATTGATAATTATACTGCTATAATGTGTCAGTGTTCCTCTTTTAAGATGTACATTTATGGATAGATATTACTTGTGCTCCATTTGCGTTTCCAGCAGAACTGTGTTTTCTCAATAAACAGTGGCAATGATAGAATAAACCCCCCATAGCTAGCAGTGAAAACAGCATGTCTCAAATAATGAAATGACCCCAACTACTCCTTCCGAATGTCCAGAGTGCTTGATAAGAAACACTTGAGTTACTCTTCATGTAGTAAAACCAGCTGTATGCATTATAAACATCTGTCCCGTTCCCTCCCCCTGCAATGGAAATAGATGAAAAACATATTTATAAAAATTGGAATAAATGCATTTTGCAGCTGAAGATCTAGGGCTAGATTTTAAAGCACTCTGAGTTCTGAGAAGTACCAGAGGATGCAACTGCTCCACCAAACTTCTTCACTATTTGTGGAGTGAATACACATGAAGTAACGCCAAATATTATTCCTTGGACATTTACACAGCTGAATGCACAACTTCCTCATCTCTGTGTTATCAGAAACCCATGTTCATACTAGAAGTTGGAATTAACAAATGAAAGTCATAAAAGCTACAGCTGCAGAAGCATGAAAAAAGTATTTGTAAAAACTCAGAAACTCTCCTTAAAGAGAAATTTTTATGTACCTAATTAAGCTGCTGGCTGGCTGTTTACAGGCCAGTAAAAAATGGCTTCTCTTTCACATTACTATTTAAAAGAAGCCAATAATTTAGTAGGATGGCTAAGAACAAAACTTGTTTCAAAAAAGGCCTGAAGACTTTTTTTTCCTGAAATGTGGACGCAGATTTTTTTTTTATAACTGAGGTGAGTAATGCCATCACTGTCCTAACCGCGCTCTGACACCTGAAACCACGTACAGCTCAGAGCTGCTAAGGTGGAGGAAACAAAGCAGTGGTCACAGGTAGGAGTGTATGATTTGGACAGGGAAGCAGGCGTACAGTTCACATAATAATTGCTCTGATCATTAAGGAGGCTGTGGTGGGTTGACCCTGGCTGGATGCCACGTGCCCACCAAAGCCGCTCTATCATTCCCCTCAACTGGACAGGGGAGAGAAAATGTAACAAAAGGCTCGTGGGTCGAGATAAGGACAGGGAGAGATCACTCACCAGTTACTGTCAGGGGCAAAACAGACTTGACTTGGGGAAATAAGTTTAATTTATTACAAATCAAATCAGAGTAAGGTAATGAGAAATAAAACCAAATCTTAAAACACCTTCCCCCCACCCCTCCCTTCTTCCTGGGCTTAACTTTACTCCCGATTTTCTCTACCTCCTCCCCGCCAGCGGCGCAGGGGGACGGGGAATGGGGGTTGCGGTCAGTTCATCACACGTYSTCTCTGCCGCTCCTTCCTCCTCAGGGGGAGGACTCCTCACACTCTTCCGCTGCTCCAGCGTGGGGTCCCTCCCACAGGAGACAGTCCTCCATGAACTTCTCCAACGTGAGTCCTTCCCCTGGACTACAGTTCTTCATGAACGTAGGTGCAGCCCTACAGGAACACACAGCTCCAGCGTGGGTCCCCCAAGGGGTCACAAGTCCTGCCAGCAAACCTGCTCCAGCGTGGGCGCCTCTCTCTCCACAGGTCCTGCCAGGAGCCTGCTCCAGCRCAGGCTTCCCACAGGGTCACAGCCTCCTTTGGGCATCCACCTGCTCCGGTGTGGGGGTCCTGCATGGGCTGCAGGTGGAGATCTGCTCCACCGTTAACCTCCGTGGGCTGCAGGGGSACAGCCTGCCTCACCACGGTCTTCACCAGGGGCTGCAGGGGAATCTCTGCTCCGGCGCCTGGAGCACCTCCTCCCCCTCCTTCTTCACTGACCTTGGTGTCTGCAGAGTTGTTTCTCTCGCATATTCTCACTCCCCTCTCCGGCTGCAGTTGTGCAGTGTCTTTTTTTTTCCCCTTCTTAAATATGTTATCCCAGAGGCACTACTGCTGTTGCTGATGGGCTCGGCCTTGGCCAGCGGTGGGTCTGTCTTGGAGCCGGCTGGCATTGGCTCTATCGGACATAGGGGAAGCTTCTAGCAGCTTCTCACAGAAGCCACCCCTGCAGTCCCCCCGCTACCAAAAGCTTGCCACGCAAACCCAATACAGAGGCCCAAAAGTCTCCGGGTCTAATGGCTTAAAGAATACCCCTCAGGGAATAAATGCAGGCCATTGGTTAAGAAATGCAATTTTGTCCTTAAAATACTGGTTGTAATGCATTTTGTGAGAGAGGTAGAAATTGGGGGATAGGAATCTGAAAGTAAAATGTATTAATATGTATAATGCCTCCTAATCATACTGCATAGAAATCTACTCAAAAGAAGGAAAATCTTTATTTTAGTGTATAGGATTGAGAGAGATGAATTTAAGAATCTTAGTCAACACTCCATAGATATTTTTATTCCTTTATATTTCATGCCTCCCCCACATAAGGCAAGGAATGAAAGCAGAACAAACTGCAGTAAAAAAGAATGGGCTTATAGAAATCAACTTTTATTACACTATTAAGCCATTGCCAAATAACACCTTGTTTTATTTGGCTTCACTGCAACTAACCAGTGAGATATATGAAATCACACATCTACTGCCATTCAGCTCAGGATATAACAATTATGCAGCTAGCTCACTCCAATTAATAAAATCTTAAATTAATAAGCATTTATTTCTTTGAAGAAACAACAGGATAATACAACACTCATTTTTAGCAAGGCAGTTAAGTCCTTTGATTCCTAAAACAGCCACCATTCAAGTTCTCCTCAACAGCCTTTAGACTCTCCCTGCTCTCAGATGTGCAGGCACGTACCAGACTGCCACGTGCAGCAGCTTGAAATCAAAAGTCACCATTTCTAATCGAGCAGATAGCTACAAAAGGATTTTTCAAGGTAAGTGGCCCCAGGCATCAAGGGTCACGATGCTGTTTTACAAGGTCTGGCTTTCTTTTTTTCAGGTTGGTTAAAAGCAGAGTTATAGGCTATACTTCAGCTTGAACCGATTTTGTAGTACAGTAATGGGTGAAGTTAAAACACTTCTAACAGGGATTGCAGGGCAAACCCTGCCTGCTAAGTTATACCAACATTGTCTCTGGCAACACAAGGCAGCTTTGAACCCACTAACACTTGAAGGAGAAGCAGCATTTGCAGTGATGGCCCTAACCCCTTTTGTCTATTCATCCCCTACTTTTTCAGAGCTGAGATCAGGACTGGTAGGTGAGGCAGAGTAAGAACGGCACGCTAGTGATTCTTTCTACCTTATCATTTCCTGGAGATACACTAGAAAGACACAACAACAAACTGTTTTTCCAGACTGAAGGAGGAGCCTATTCGAATGTCACTATCAAAACGACACGCATAACACGTGAAATTGTTACTATACTATGGGGTAGTTGTAGCAGTTCTAAAATAAAAGCCCTGTCTAGAATAGTCACTGCAATGCGCTGGAACATGAAGAAGCTGTTCGAAATAAATGGAACTAAAACACATGAAAACTATCTAGTTTTGAGGTAAACTTTCCATGAAAACAACAAAAACTATTTTCTATTTGTTCCATTTTTCATGACACATAATTAAATCAATGCTTTGTCACAAAATTATCAGTTCAAGATGTAGCAAGGAAAAAAAAAAAACTCTGATGAATTCTTTCCTAAGATTTATTTGAAAAGCAAACTATTTAGTTCTAAATGCTTCTTTTCCACTGCTCACACCTGGAACCATCTCCTCAGGAACAAGTATATGCATGAAAAAGCTTGAAGGTTGGGGATGTCACAGCCAAATGACAACACTGACAGAAGGAAGGGAAAAGGATGTGAATGGAGCCAAGGCCAAAATTGTAAGGAGGATCAGGAAGCAAGTGAAGAAATTTAGGTCCCAATTCAAAACTGACAAAGATCCATGGGAACCTGTTTATTTCAATGGCCTCGGTTTCAGAAAACAGACTGATATCAATCAGAACAATTTGCAATGGTAATGAATTTAGCAAGGACTTGCTTGAGACAAGGTTGTTGCGAAGGAAGGAATGATGTTATGATGAAGAAGCTGGCAATGGACAAGTGATTTTTCATAATGTGACTCAGACAACAGTTGCATGCACTCTGTTCTCCAACTGTTGAGCATGCAAACCATGTAGCAGCATTTGCTTTTCTTAAAACTCTCCAAGAGTCAGAGGGGGACAGTCATCACATCCACATTGCAGCACAGTCAAGATATTAAGAAAATCTGTATTCCCTATACTGTCTGTTAGAGATGCTAATGAAATTCCAGGTGCAGACATTTCCTCTGACATTGACAGATCCCAAATAGGGAAATTAGAATACTTTCTCTGAAGTAATAAACATAAAAAGGTTTACATGGCTTGATTCATGTGCTTTTCATACTCTCTAGCAGTCTTTCTTCAGACGCATAGATAGGAAATGGAAACTATGGGTGATCAGTAGCTTTGGATACAACAAAGAGGATACTCTCAATAGCAAGAAGGAGAGGAGTTATATTTATTTTTCAATAATGCTGCTGGTAACATGTAAAACTAAGTGACTAAATAGCCTCTTCTTAACGTGAGGCTGTGCCATCAGTAGGATGGTTCCAGTCTTTTCTGTTGCTGCCTTCTTTCAGCTCCCACAGGATATTTCCTGCTTCCTCATCAGTGAGGACTGGCACTGGGTCCCTGTGGGCTGATCGGGAACCATTTTAGGACGCAATTTACTTTGTTAATTATATTTCTTAAGCAATAATTTCAGTGTTCACTTTTAAATCCTTCATTGATTTTAATTAAGCCTGCATAAGCTTCCAAACTTTTATTTCAGATAACAACAAGCTGCTTACGGCACAACCATAAACTCCACATTCACTAATGCAGCTGGAAACCAAACCTGCTGTCACTTGCTAAAATTGCTTCGGACATATTGCCAGTGGCCCAATGAATTAGTAAGCTTGAAGTGAAATAAAAGGGGAAGAAATAAGCTTCTCTTCCAAGATACGACAACTTGCAAACTAGGACATTGTTTCAAGGCTTTAAATTTCTCTTTTTCTTACAGTTTGTTTTCCTTATTAATTAGTTCTTTGGATGATGGCTCTTCAGGTTATTTATTTATTTATTTTTTAAATCAGACCTTTATAAGCACATCTATACCATGTATCGCTGCATCATGTTAAAGATACTAAAGCTAATGTAATGCAATGCAGAGGTATTAGATTAAGTTACAAAGGTAATATAGCATAAATGTTTAACTGTTGTACTAACACTGCACTAGCTTAAACACCTTGCTATACATCATCATATGAGCTGTTGAAATACCGTTTAAGGTATTAAACTGCACAGCATAAAAATGGAGAAAGACCCTTTCATTGCTAGAACAAAAAATTATTAACTGGATAGCACTGTCCCCTGATCATAGCTTTAAAAACATGATTTAGTTGAACTGACACAGCAGTTTATGAGTTCTTCCAAATATAATATTTCTAATATCCTTTCCTGACAGAATTAAAGGCACTTTATCTATACACATGCAAAAACCTTGCCTGTATTACTCTTTTCATCTACCTAATACTACCCACATAAGCAGAAAAAAACCCCACAGACTTTGACACTTTACCCTTTGACTGTTGCTCTGCTACAACTTGTAAATATACTCAGCTATTGCAAAGAGGAGCAGGGGTGAGTATCAGTGCTATCTGCCATGGTAGAACGTGGTTTTAACAAAGCAGCTACCTTGAACTGGAGAGTTACCTTGATATGAAATACGGGCAATTAGGGAAGCATCCTGTGGCAACATGAGGAGCTTTACATCCTGTTTTGACAGCAGTAGGATCAGGATAACATTTCTGTGATCAGTTATTTTAACAGTCATTTCTTAAGGAAGCCAAATGATCAGTCAATGCAGATTCTGCTGTAGATTTCAGCAGAAACATGAGGAACAATATGAATTTCGTAAGTATTTTAGGAATAAGAACATAAATTTATGATATTTACAGATATGGATGATGACATGTGAAGGAGATGAAGCCCTCAGTTTCCCTGGCTGTTACGAGTAATCAGGAACGGTACATGGTGCTATGGTGCCAGACAGCAATACTATGGCATAATGTAAAGGATTTCACATCCAGAATTTTAATACTGCATTTACAGCAGCCTGATTTGAGGCCTAAAACAAGTTCCCCTGAAAGACGAAAGGAAAGAGACTTCACTAAGATGCAGATGGGACCAACTGACCGAAAAGCTTTTAATAGCCCTTTGCATTTAAAATGATATCATTAAAAATTCAAAAAAAAATTAAAAAAAAAAAAAAAAAAAAAAAAAAAAAAAAAAAAAAAAAAAAAAGCCAGCAAAAACTTACTTAAGAGGACAGGCAACAGAGTTTTTGCCAAAGTTAGACATTAACTTTTTGGAAAAGGACAACTCTTAATTATATTTGGACAGAATTCAAACTAATAAGACCTCACCTCTTATTAGAAATACTGCAAGTTAGAGCAGTCCTTATGTTTAATAATTGATACTGACTCTGAGCTGAATTTTCAACACATTTCCCAGCCTGATCGGTCTCTAAATGCTCTACACTTTCAAAGATTTCATTTTTTAAAAATGTTTGTAACCAACTGCCAGCATATTTTTTATTTTGACTTTATGAAACAAATATATACAAGTACTGTTTTACAAATCTTAGAATCTTTATGGACTGAGCACATTTCATTAGGCCCAGGACTTCCACACTAATACATCATTTTTTATGAAGTACTACCTTACAGCAACAAAAGGCCTATTTCCTACTCCTTATCAGGAATTTCCTCTTTTAATTAGAAACTAAATATATTATCCGTTGTTCTTATCATCTTCCAGTTGCCTAGTTTTGGTTTGGGAATGATTTTTTGTTTTTCTCAGTAAATGACTTTTCAACTGGGGTTTGCAGAGTTCAGTTATTCAATCTTTTACATTGATAATAGGAGCTAAAATTGTGTTATAAGGTAGGAAGGACAAAATAAAATAAAACCACATAAAATTTTATGAGACTGGACATACATAGTAGCTTTTACAAAGTCAGTTGGTAAAAAGGCAGAAATGGATTAAAGTTTATTTGTTAACTTATAAGCGTGCAGCAAAACAAATAAACATTATATTTTGTAGGAGATGCAGAAAAAAAAGACTTGTCATGCGTTAAAAATCTTTACTACAGTGTAAAAGCACAATATTATTGAAACTTTGCAATGCTACTATAAAGGCTGAACATAAGAGATATGCCTACTATAAAATTCTAGAATAAAAAGTGATGGATCCATCTTAGACATAGCTTATACCTAACAACTTCCCAGTGTTCAGTGATGCAGTTACTGGCTATCCTAAAGGCTCTTTGCCTTAACATTAAGCCATTTAATTTATTATTAAGTGTCTGATCTGCAAAATTATTTAAGTGCTTGTTTGGCATTACATGTGGGCAAATACTTTGGCTAGTTATCTGTTATTCTATGAAACAGAACCTTACAGACAAACACAAATGTGGTCATTTTAAGTCCTGTTACCACTTCAGTGCAACTACTGCCCATAAGCCTCACAGTCAAAGTTGGCAAATGCCTTTCTATATGAAGGTCAGTATGATGTCAAGGCATATGGAATTATTTTTTTTTTTCCCCCCAAAGCTTATCTTTCTTTTTGCCCTAAGTGTTTCTGATCCAATTTGTAAAGATAAAAGCATAAGGGCAGGAGCAGAAAGAGTTGTGAGTTCACGGATGGAAAGCAAGACAAGTTTCAGGGGAAAGCTGATAGAAGGGCTACCTCCTTACAGAAACAGGAAAGGTAGTTCCAGAAGGGACACTTGGCACAGGAATGACAGGTAAGGGAAGCTTTACAGGTAGAAAAGAATTTTAACAGCTGTGTGACAACATAAGACATCAGAAACAGAGGATGTAAATAGAAGGTGATTGTGTGAGCTGATAATTGCCAGTCAACAGCCAGACCTCTATAGTCCTTACAGAGCGAGCTGCCCACTGGTGATGACAAGTGTAATCCCCTGCAACAGACACAGGTTAGCCCGAATCACTAATTTTGGCTAGAAACACTGTATTTCACTCTGCTTTATATCACCTTTGCCGTTTAACAGATGTTGCCCATATGGTAATTTTTGTAATCGAAAAGCTCTTCATTAAGTGATGAACACATCTCCTGCTGGCTCCTGTGCTGAAGGGGCCAGAGCAGCAGGAACAACCAGAAAAGCCTCACTGAGATTTCTGGCAGGCTCCAAGAAGATGCTGCACTCAGTACATTGATACTGCAGAGAGCCAGGCAAACTTCACTCCACCTATCCACTGGTTTTGAAAGTTTAAGAAAGTAAATTTATGAGATGCAGGGAAAATGCATGTGAGCATAATTGTCCTCTGAGGACTGGAAATCTCCAGATAACGTTTGAGTAGCAGAGGCTTATTCCAGGCTTCAAATTCACAACCATCCTCACCCTTAACAATCTCAGATCCTAACCCTGTGGATCCTTCTCTTTCCATAGCACCACCAAGCTAGGTGGACAGATTTCCCTCCTGCTTAGAGGTATTGCTCTGTGTGCCAACACAAAAAGATGGAGCTTAGACAGTGCAACATGAGGCTTTATTCCTTTCCCCACAGCATACTCTCTCCTCTTTCATTGATCCTCTTTCTCTGAAAGTCCTGCAAAACGTGATGCAAAATTACATTAGGATTCTCTGCACTTCAGTACTTATTTTTCACAATATCCCTCCTAACGTATTGAAAACTGTACAATTAAACATGAATACCATAATCCTGTTTACACATCCAACATCCAAAAGGGAATTCAAAATATGTTAACTGTATAGAACTCAAACTTTTAAGCAGCTAACCAGCTGCTAGCTAACCCAAGATTTTTTGTCTTTGTTACTTTCCCACAAGCTATACGCACACTTATAAACAGTTTGATACTGGAGTAAGTGTGATACTTTCTTGTGAGAATAAAAGATGACTTTGAATCAGTTGTCCTGACTGGTCAGTGTTTAGAAACCATGCTCAGGTTTCCGAGCTGCTCGTCAGCACAGGTTCCAATAACATCAGGTTTCAATGGAAAATTTATGTCAGCGCCTTCAATGCCTGTGATTTTATCTTGGGTCAATAGTGGGTAAAACAGTTGCAGTTTTGACGAAAAGCTGTGTGTATCTTATATACACAAAGACCTCTCTCTTTAGTAAGTACAAATATTTTTAAGCATACAATCTGACCTTAGAAAGTAACATAATCATACAAAGAGTTCTTGATTTCAGTTTTAGAAAATTACCAACTTTAATTTGATCACAGTGGGATTTAATATTGGGGCGCCTTTTTATTTCTTTCTTTGATACTCCTTCCATTATTAACAGTGGTAGAAATGCTAAGGCAGCATCTCCACCATAAGAATTATTTCAAATAATTCCTCTGTCTTCTGCTCAGGAATGTTCCTCTAC
The DNA here is from genome assembly GCA_035582835.1 of Phoebastria nigripes. Lineage (NCBI taxonomy): Eukaryota > Metazoa > Chordata > Aves > Procellariiformes > Diomedeidae > Phoebastria > Phoebastria nigripes. The sequence continues at coordinate 244,259 of JAYKAV010002936.1, read as the reverse complement.
TGAAGGATCTTTTATCAAATATTATCTCACCAGATTTTAATACAGTCTTTACAAATTCAACTGCTTGCTCCAACTTCAGCAGGGCTACATGTGACATCCTCAGCTAAATGCCAGAAACTCACTACAGGACGACTGGGAGTCATTGCCTCAAGTGTCTCAGGCTGGAATAGCCTACGGCTCTGCTGAAATGTGTCAGTGCTTTGGGTCCATTGCTTGCTGTGGAAGTGTTTGACAGGCTGTCTAGTTTCCAGATCTCTGAGCAGTAAGCTACAGCAATAAGGTAATACATGGCTTGCTTTTTAAAGGCCCATCCCTACTCTGCTTCAAAACATATTGCATGTTTTTATTGGCTCCTACTGCTGTTCTCCCCATACACTTCCCTCAGCCCTCTAACATCCTTGGCTATATTTGGCCAATACATGCTGTCTCTGGCCTTCTAGGTTGTTTCAAACATCCAAAGTATTTTATTTTCAGTGCTATGATTTGATTGACTACAAGATGCCATTTTAGCTCTCTTTTGACTGGTTTAGCAGTTGCAAGCTTTCCTTGTAATTCTTATATAAGATGTCTACCTATGCAGAACATTTTCGATTGTTTTTTCTCTGTAACAACTTTAAGTCCTTTGAGTTCCACTTTTTCCTGACTTGTATTTGTGCATTTGCTATTGCACAGGGTAGGTGGACATTTCTGGAGCCTTCTTCATGTTAGCCGGTAAAATAGCTAGCATAGCCAACTCACTCAGCTTTATAAATCTAAAAATGTAAACATCTATATATAAGCTGATCACACCAGGCTCTCTTTGTAGCAATATATATACACATTGGCATGTAGAGAGAATTAGACAGGATGCAATTCATCCAACCTACTTTAAACGTCTGCCTTCAGTGTTCATAGACTCTGCTGACTATATTGATTACATCTCTACTGACTATATATGAGTTTATGCTGACAAACATGGATATAGATGTTGGCACAGCTAGATGAATTGTACCCTTTGTATATAATCTATTTGTTTTACTTCTAAATTTGCCTGCAGGCTATATCCATGCCTGTAGCTCATAGCAGAGTTATTTCAGACTCTGTGCACTTTCATTGCACAGTGTCCCTTCCAGCACAACCAGTGATCAACCCATCGTGAATTAGCTAAGCTTTCACAAAGCAATAACCATGTGACTCAGTCCCCTTTTGCTTTCCTTCACCAAATAGTAATCTCTTGTTTCTCTGTTACTTTTTACTTCTTACTTCTTGATAGCATACATTTTATAAGTTATGCTTATAAAGATGTGTCTTTCAAATTGAATTTTTCATTGGATGTCCAGGCAGTTACTGACATGTTCAGAGATTGCTGGGATAGATAGTGATCTTTCCCTACTAGAGGTCACCAGGTGGTTGCTCTTACCTTGTTCAATGTATAATCTATCCCCCTGCAATTCTGTGGCTTTCCTAGTGTAACTTACCTACTATTAAGCATGCTGATTTTCATATTTTTCCCATATGGAAGCCTGCCACAATTATTTGCTTGGTATTCTTCTGTAATTTCTACAGTATTCTTGTTTCCAATTTCACATACCTGCAGAAATGCACTCATTTCCAACATAATAACCTGCATGATAGAGTACGGAGAGCACCAAAGAGGTGTAACACTGAAGTGTCATCTTTTCATTCACACCTGTTTTTCTCTCTTGTGCCACTCATCTGTGCTCCTCAGCACCAGTACAACAGCTTCCCCACTGGGAGCTACTACTGAAATTGACGATCTATTAAATGGCTATTACTTATCCTAATAGTGACCTCCAGCTTGATTTCTCCCTCCGTCCCTTTCTCCTGCAGTTTTTCTTCCCTCTAGCTTTTCTGGCATAATACCATCTCCTTGCTACAATCCAGTGTTCCTGGTCAACTGAAACCACATCCAGCTATACTCCACCTTTTCAGTGTATAAACTTCTTTCAGCTCATTTACCTCACGGGGCTCCTGGCTCCTTAATAAACCACTGCAAGTGCAACAGGGAACCCCCTCCTCTCACTCACCCTGTCCCCTAATCATCAGCATCCTCTTGTCTTGGTACAGTCCATCTAGTTAGGGTCTACACATTCATGTCCCAGAGGAAACTAAGCTTCAACCTTCTACCACCCTTCATCTCTTTCTCTCCTAGATTCAGAGCTTATTTTCTCCCTTTGAACTTGGAAATCGGTAGTTACTTGCCTGAGTTAAGACCGAGTGAAAAATTAACCAGAGACTTCAGGATTTAGCTCACAGAACTAATTTCCATTTTTAGTTTGGTGAAAGTAATTACTCCTACATTTTGGGGACTGATGTTCAAGTAGTAACAGTTTCTTTCAATTCTGAAAATTTCATTTCAGTAATGATATCATAATTAACTGAAATGAATTTGCTACGAAAACGTTCAAGTGTACAGTCATACTCAGTATGTTAATAATTGCATTGACTTCTACTTTGCAAAGCAGTCACTGGCTTTGGGAATAAAACATGATGGAAGGTTCAAAGCAAACAACCTCAATATCAGAAAATTCTAGTCATGACAGAATTTTCTGGGTCAATCTAAAAAGGTTCACTAGAGGCAGAGAAAATTTAACAGAAACAGGCTTTGAAAACCTTAACAAAAACCACAACAGAACCCAAGCTGATAGTTACTTCTCAGAAAACTGTAAAATTCTTCAGGGATGCACACATGGTTTTCTTTTTAATGACACTTCCCGAAAGATTGGCTAAATCAAAGGTTATATTGACTGGCAGGTCATCTAATCTGTTTTGGCGCTTCCAGATGTTGCTCTGCCAGTAAAAAGGGCTAAGGAGAAGTAAATAAACTCTCAAATAAGGGAAAGTTATTGCCACCATATACTTACAGGTGCCTCTAGTAGGAATTAGCCCCAAGCTAACCCCAAGTTTTACATGTGTATTTGAGGAAGACTTTTGCTTTATTTTCACCTGTACAAATACTTTGGTCGTGTTCTAAACACCTTTTCTATGTATTCACTGCAATTTCCACTATTGCATTCTTCCTGCTACAGACAAAACCATGAGAAGACAGAGGATAGAAGAAATCTCATCTTAGCCCCAGTGAACAGATATTCAGGATGACTGTTACGGAGTTCATGACCTGGATGGGGTCAGACAGATCGGGGCTGCGGCAAACAAAGTGGTAGTGGCTGGAAGGACAAAGGGCTCGGCTCTGGTTTGTTCCTTATATCGGGGCTCATGCTGATACACTACTGATTTCCACAACATAGTTTCCTACTGCAGTTTCCCGCCCAAAGTCTGTTGAAATCTTTCTGGGCCTCTATGCCACCATAAGTTACCAGTGCCTACAGGGATGGAATTTCTCATTCTGTTGTCACCACTGTGTCTAGAAGATGAGCTGGAGCAAGAGCCAGGATAGCACTAATCTCTGTAAAAACCTAACTCACAGACTTCTACCCAGAAACCTACAATCTGGGTGTGAGTCGAGCATGGGTCGAGCAAGAAGTTTTCAGCTCCTGACTTCAATCCTGTTCACCTAGGATGCCTTGGGAAGCCACATTTTGCACAAATCCTCAAAATTTTCTATGTCATCAGCCCCATACAACAACCTGATAACCAGATTTATCTACAGTGGAAGCTCTTAGCTACATTTAGATGGTATTGTTCTCTCTGAAAACTCTACCAGTGTACTCAATGCTAACTACAGCAGCTGTCATTACAAGCACACAATACGGGAAAGATAATTACAATATGGATAGTAATAACTAAAGTTTCCTAAGGATTTTAGGGAAAAATTAGGAAAAAATTGAAATAGCGTTTAACATAGATATGATTGATAAAATAATACATTGTTTTTTTTAATCTAGAGTTGATAGAAAAAAATACCTTAGTCTTGATTGCCAAGGGGTAAATTCAGGAAGACTGCATAGGCTCATTAAAATCGTCATGAGGATGATAAAATTATAATCGAAGATGTACCAGCAAGAATGTTGCTGAACTCATCCTAGTTCAAAAGGCAACAGCACAAACCATTACATAAAAATAGTGTAAACTTATGTCAGTTTAAGATCTGCCTCTGAAATCACATTGCAATATTTATATATTACACTACCTATGATTGCTATTGAAATAGAGAAAAAAGTTACCTTCAAAAAGTCTTCAAACAAAATACATGTAAACAAAAGGAAAAAAAAAAAAGAGAAAGACTTGAAGATACCTTGAAGGATTCCCTAATAAAATACCAGAAGTGTACCCATGCTAAGTTGTCTGCACTGTTCAGTAAAATCTGACAGACCTAAGGTATTCTCTTATAAACAACTGCTTAACTATTTCCCTGATAGCATAATTCAAAAGAAAAATTCCATGACCAAAATATTGTTTTCCCAGTATATGATAATACAGAACTATTTTTTTATTTGCTGTTTCCCTTGCAGCTTTGAAATATCTATAGTTAAATGTGAAAATCAAATATGTTTTATGTTCCTAAGCAGTTTGGTTCTATTACATGTTCTTGATTTACAAGTTATATATAATAATATTCAGTTATTCCATGGAAAGAACAGAGACTGAAACTACTCTAAGACCCATCACGACCTCTGATCATTCAAACCATCAGGAGAAATTCCAAAAGAGAAAATTAAAAACTTTACGAATCCCGGGCAACAAATATAAGGTTTAATGAAGATCCATAATAATCTGGGTTAGCTACCACCCTTCTCTGCAGTGCTGCTACAGGCATAGCAATGCCATAGAGAAACGTAATGTCAATGAGAGATGCCATACAAGGGAAAGAATTCCTAAATAATTTACAGTATCTGACACAAGGCTGCACTAGAAAACATAGACTCATAAACAAAAAAATAAACCACAGAGAACAAACAAGAGGGACTTACTACCATGAGCATAGAAAGTTAATACAACCAAGTGTGAAGCATTGCTGCACGTTGAATAGGATGTGGGGCCACAGAGCTTCAAGGACTCCCACAAGAAGGGCTGTGTTACTGCCTGGAGAGCGGTAGCACAAAGAGGGTTTTCCCACCTCCACGGCCACTGAGCTCTGTTAGGGATATCAGTGACAGGCAACAACACAGACTTCATGAGCTTAGCTCCCTGACATTCGCAACATGACTCACTAACTCACAAGTGGTTTATTACAGAAATAACTGCACTTGTGGCCTGTAGAGCACAAACTTTAGAAAGCTTCAAAAAAACAAAACTCAGCTGCTTCTTGTGTTATCTACTATCAATAAAGCTTTGAGAGCTCTCCAGATGTTGCTTTAAAAATGCTCTCTAAAGGAATGTGGGGAGATAGATGCCCATATCCCAAAGAACCACAAATTACTAATTATGTTAATAATACTATAAGCTGTCTTACCTACTAGTTATGAATTAAATAGCCTTGTTAAATACAAGCTGAGGACAACAGTGAATAAAACCCTCAAACTAGTTATTTTCACTCCCTGTTCTTCCTTTCCTTAGTCAAACACAATCAGCTCAGCAAAACCATTTGGGAGAGGAAATAAATATTAGTTAAACCGAAGAAAAAGTTGAGTTTTACACCTCAGTGATTTCAAAGTCATCTTCAGTAACTTGGAAACCCTACTATGCCACAATACAACCGTTTCGTAGAATGAAGAATGGCAGGAACGGTTTGGGTAGACTTTTTATTGTGACGGGGATTTAACGTGCCATTGTTGTCAACTTTCCTTTTAACAAGGTTATTTAATTTATGATTTGGATGTAAAAACAGTTTGTATTGTTGTCATTAGCATAATTAATCATTATCCTGCTCTCCAGGAAGTGGACATCTGTCATGTGGGACTCCTGTACACATTAACTCTGTCTTTCTTTTGATCTCAGAATAACCTCTGGAGGTGTTCCAGATCTCTAATAATAGTAATGCCATTGTAAAATCTTGGTTACTAAGAAATAGTAGACCATACAGTATAAAAAGCACTTGGAACCTGTCTTTATCCTTTGTTGCTAGGCTATAAGCCACACTGCACCACCAATGACTTATGGCAACAAAATTTGCAAATATAGCCAAAGCAAAACACTTATTAGAGAGTTAGGACAGAAACAAATCTTTCTTTTCCTGCTAAATGGGTTTAAGAGTCTTAAAGTTGTACAAAAGATTGCATCCTGTCCTGGATTGACAGGATGACTTACAGTTACTGGGCTTTATCAAGATAATATTTTTAAAGTGATTAGTGACTAGATCTTACTTTTTCATGCTTAATTTTGAGGTTGAAAATCATGAAAGTGTCACATGAAAGACAGAAGTATCTCTGTGCTAATGTCAGTGGCCTATAGTAAAAGGACTGATGCTAAAGTTCTATTTAGCTTGACAATAATCCATAGATCTATTCACAGCAATATTATTTTATTTAATAGAAGTGGAGCAAAAAGAAAAGCAGAATTATCATTCAGTGTTCCATTAATAGCAACAGAAAAAGGTGCTGCAGAGCTGCAGCGATTCTTATATGCTTACATGTTTTTTAAAAAAACAAAAACAAAACACCCAAATTCCCCAAATGCTCTACACCAAAAGAAAAAATGTTTCACTCACAAATTACTACTACACAGCTCTCCATGGGAGCTTAACTTTACTCCCAAGTCTTTGGGGGCAGATGGGGGAGACTGATGACAGCAGCGTATTAGTGACAGCAGGGGTAAAAATTCAGGGCTTCCATTAAAAGTGAAGGCCCAGCAGAGTGACGACACAAGAAGAATTCCTTGGAAAAAGAGTGAACTTTGTGAAGTTTTAAGGAACGAAGTTCAGCAGTAAGAATAAGGGGGCATTTGCAGAACGAACACTGTCCCCACTGCTGCTGTTTTAGCTGTGCAGGATCCATTCCACCCCATTCTTTCATGCTACACAGATCATGCACTTGATTTTGGCACCCCATCAAATGCAAGTCCTCTAATAAAAGAATACAGAACTAGGCATCGATGATCAAGCACCAAAATGAAACTAAAAGCAAAGCATAATGGAAATCAGACAAGTCTCAAAATCCCAATCAGTAGTTCAGGCTCATCTGATCCAAATCAGCATCAAAATGTCATTGCTGATCAAGAAGAGAAAACCCTGGTACTGAAGTCACCCCATAATTCTGCATCCTTTTTTATCATTCTGACTGCAAATCAGCCATTTAATACCAGCCTTTATTCACCTCTGTCCATCTCTCGTATTCTTCTGCTTCGGTAGCAAAATGGAGATCCTGACACAGAGCATGACAGAAACCTCTGTTCCAGCTCCTACTCTTGTTGAGACACTGGCTGCAATTCTTCCCTAATCTTTTAGTCACACTGTCCCCATTTAGAGCTCTGGTGGGACATGGGCATCCCTTGATCCTGGCCAGCTGGCCACCCACAGCATGAGAAGGAGAAACCTTCACCAGGGGCAGGGTAGGATTAGTCCTGGTGATGGTGACCCCTATTTCTGTTTGCTTGTCCTGACACACCTCTAGGCAGAGCACCACCAGCCAGAGTCCATGAACTTGCTGGACATGTTCAAGGACCAGAGGATGCTGTGGTGTGCTCTCTGTGATGCTGCCCTCTGCCTCCCTATTTTCATTTTTTGACCATTACTCCTCCTCCTTCTTTTTCTGATTTCTTGTCTTCCACGTCATTTCATTTTCCTCTCGTCTCCACTTTGTCTTTCAAGGAGGTGGAGTGGGAGGGGAGCAGAAGGGGTCGATGGCTGTTCCTAGTGCAAGGAGCAGCCAGCAGCGGTGGGAGGGAGAGCCCCAACCACGAGCCATCAGAGCTACAAGACCAGGAGCTCGAGCTGTACCATACCTCCCCATCTTACCCCACAGAAGGAGGAGAGGAACACCATGGTACTGTTGCAGACATCATACCACACCAAGGCAACACACTACAATGGGTTTGCCTTACAGGTGACAAGTTACATACTTCTAGCAGCACTTCTTAGCTTTGGGTAGTAAATCCTCTGCCCTCATGCAGGCAAAACCTAAATTTCCCTCCTTGTTTTGGCTCCAGCACTAGCTCCACAAGTGCAACTGCTCCAGACATACACACACACAAGATTTCTGGGGGAAATACCTAAATAGAAAATCATTAATGCTATAAAGTCTTACACTGAGAGGGTTTTATAACAGTTCAACTTGAGCAGCTGGAGGTTTTTCATCATATCGAGATTTTGTAATTTTCTTTTTGTGGAAAGCAAAATTTCCTAAATAAATGCTGCAGTTTATCTCTTGACATATACAGGGGAAAAAAGGTATTTTAAATAGCTGCAAGAATAGCTGCAAGAAACTCTTCTTATATTACTCAAAGTAAATGGTTAGAAAGCCACTTACCCCCAGTTGCCACAGTAATTTCACGCAGAAAATGGCCATAAAATGGAAAATCAAAGGACAGATTCACTCTCTGAAAGGAACAACACCAGAAAACAAAATCGATATTGTGCAGAAAGGTAAGAGAAAACAAAATGAACAGTCGTCCACTTCAAACATCTGTTTCATTGCTTTTTATTGTTCACTGGAGCCTTGCTATTCTTAATTTGGAATTGCCAATAGCTAACTGGAAACAATTCTGTGTAGCACTTAAACACCTGAAAGCAGTGGATCTTCATAACTGAAGACTTTAGAAAATAAAATACATCAACAGACATTATAAATCTCTCATAAGAATGAAATTAATAAAGATTTGGAGAGTTTTTCCTAAAAAATGTTGCTTTAGCCTTTTTCTTAAGAGGAACCATTAATATTTAAGGCCTTAGCAGTACCTAAGTTTTACATGATGCCCATTCCCTTGACTGTGGGTGGTTTGCTCCTCTGCCAAATGCTCCTTCAGATTCAAGTGCTCTCCCTGACATCCTACTGCTACCTAGGTGCTTATCTGATGAACGCTGGTCACTAGAAGGCAATTCCTCCATCAAACCCATGTGACACCTGTTCCCAAACCTCTCTATGCTGTTAACTAGGAGCTGAAATGATTTATAAAGAAATATTCAACAGAAGCATTAACAAACCCTGCTTAAGGTACTTACTGCAAAATAAAAAAGGAAGCAAAATCTTTTTTCCCCTGTCAGCCTACAGGTGACTATCCTCTAACAGCTGAATTCACAGCAGAGAACTGTAATTTGGAGAACAGACTCTTGTCCTCATCTAAGCTCTCCATAAAGCACCATTCAAATCCAAACTCATTTTCCCTCTCTGCCTATGGCGCTCTCCTTTCCCATCTATTCCAATCCTTTCCCAAAGCTCACTGATTATTGTGGCCACCCATAATCATCACCTGGTGTGCTACCTGGTTAAACTCTGAACAAATCGGTAGTCATGATAGAAAGGAGTGCTGAAATCCCAGCAAGGTCTTTTCACTGTTTAAATGTAATATCCCATAAAAAACACATCACTTCCATAATGGCCCAAAGTCCAAATAGGAATCGGGTATGCAGCCCATTATTATTTGTTATTTAGGAGGAGTTATTACAGTAAAAATTGGTGTGAAGATGGGTTGTTGGTGACTGTCCCTCAACCCTAACCTTTGATGTCTCCACTTAAGAAAGGGCAACAGTCCATACGTTTAAAAAAAGAAGATAAAGGGGGGAAAAAAAAGCATTTTGTTTTTATTTTCCCTACCATTATTTCTATCCTGGGTTTATTATTTTCAGATTATATCTCAGCATTTCTTCTCTCAGGAAAAATTATATTTACATCCACCAGAAATGTTTAAAGAATTATTTAGCATGAAATTAACAGCTGAAGATGTACAGTAACTTTAAATTAGATTTTCTTTCCTCTTAAGTGGAAGACAGAATTTTGGCAGGATTTATTAGCACTTTTTTTGTTTTGTTTTTTTTTTTTTTTAATTAGAATGCAAAATGCATTTGCATTGTGTTAATTGGACTGAGTAGGTTCTAATGACCTTTTCTGTATATACATAAATATGGATATACAACTGAACATTTCTAATCAAAATGGCATATGCAAAAGACAGCTCATGAATTAACCTAAACAAATGATTTTTTTCCATGTTCTCAAGTTTTCACTGCTGAGGTTTATGCTATGTTTATGTATGTGCTCCATTTAAATTATGTCCTTGCTCTACCAAACACTGTTAAAAACATCAATTTTCTGACCAAACCTTCCGTCTTTCCTTTATACAGTATTGTTCATTTTACCTATTAGCATTAACTTTCTAAATAACACAATAAGCATTAAACTGCTTCAAGACAGCTGTGCCCCCTTAACAGTCTTCTAAATTACTATAATATAAATATTAGTATAAAGGTGTTTGCAATAAAGATGTTTGATCCTATGCCCACTCAAGCCAGATATAGATCTCCCATTGACTTAAATCAAAAAGTGATGCCTTAAATTCTGACAATGTAAAAATGTTTAATATAAACAATTGTTTAAYGTAATACTGTAATAAAGAGCCAACAAGATTTAAGGAATGTTTTAAAGTGTAATATTGTAAGAGCCACTAGAAATAAATGTGTTTTTACTTTTGCTGCTAGGAAGCACACCTCATTTTTCCGAAAGAATATCAGAATTTTCAACCCACTGGAATAAAAATGTTTTCTCCATGCATAAATGATAGAATGGACTGACAGGAAAGGGAATTCAGCTTCACAAGTATGAGGCGATCCTGTATCTAGTTCAGTGTTTGAGTAATCAACTATTAGATATCTAATCTAAACACACTGAGCATCCAAGCCACACCTAAAATTTTAATATACAGAAAAGAAGATGGTGGCAATATATTAAAAAAAAAAAAAAAAAAAAAAAAAAAAATCACTATTAGTAATATAAACCCTGTCATGCTAGACATTTTAATTGTTCCATTAATATTTGTGTGTTACTTTCCCCAAACAATGACTATGCTGTTTATAGAGCCAAATCATCTCATGGATCCTTTATTTAATACTTTTTCCTGTAGAAGCAAAACCAACTGGCAGCTTCTGGGAATTCTTAGGATTACATACTTCCAAATGAAGGAAAACACACAAATTCAGTGTAAAATTTTTAGCATTCAAAGAATCCCTGACATTATTAGAAAAATTCATTAATACTTAGCATATAGTAATTTAACTCCTTGTTGTACTGTTAAATTGGAGAATAATCTTTAGAAATTATCAGCACGTAAATCACCAAGTCACAGAAAGATGTGCAAAATGCCCTTTTAAAAAGAGTAATGGCAAAGTTTATCTCTATGGAAGAGAAGGGAAGAGATTGCTGCTTAGTTATGATGTGTGATCTGCTGAGAATATATGACTCTACAGTTGTTATACAGTTATAGAGAACACATCTCTTTTTTAAATAACTTCATTGTGTAGTACACATGGGTGTTGTTTGCTCGGACACATACAAGAATCAATTATAGACCCATAAATAAAATATAAAGCCTTACAGGATGAGTCACTGGTACTTTTTCATCCTTCAGGAGGGACATAAAACAAATCTCTGAAAAAGAGGTCTTTAAAACAGCATGTAGACATGGCTGCAGCCACTCAAGTTCACAGTCCAAGATATTTGGGTAAGTATGAAAAGAGATGGATATCAGTATGCTAAACTGGGACCACAGCCTTTTCTGCTAAAGCCGGTGGAAAGACAGAGTGGGGACCTGATATTCAGCAGAGAAGTCTTAAACCACTTGTTTTGGGGAGAAACAGTTGAAGCCCTCACGCTGCCAAGCTCCCCTCTGCCATGCTGAATCGTCCTCCACACTGATCCCACACCCAGACCAAAAGCATTGTTTCATTTTAAACCTCTGGTTCAATAACTTCAACAAATATCCCCCTTGGAATTGACATTTTTAAGTGTGTAATCTCAGGGATCCAACTGGAAACAAAAGTGCTTAGAACAAAGGTGTGGAAGGGTGTCATCTTCACTAATTGTTAAACATGTTAAAATTTCTCAAAGGAATTTCACTAATGTTTAGGTCCCAAGCCTCATAAATTACTTTTATTAGGGAGAGATATTTTACTTTATATAGGTATTTTTAATTCCTTTATTACATTTTTTTTACATGTTTCCATTCTCTCCCTCAACACAGAGCACCAGGATCCCAGATGAAGAARGCAAGGCAGACAATACAGCTTCTCAGTTTTAGGTACCCTTGAGATGTTTTTCTCATTAGAAAAAAATTGTCTTAAGGAAATAGCTGATACAGTGTTTTATTAAATCTACCCAGAAGTTATATAACTGCCTCAGCCCTCTGCATTTGCATTATCCCTGGCTCCTTACAGTCTTTTTGGCTATAAGGAATATATTTTGTGTATTGGACTCTCTGTTAGTCGCATGTAGTGGATTTATCACCCCACTCTGCTTTTTGTATTCTGAGCTAAACACCACAGTATTTCATCTTGCTGCCTCTTACATTCCTCTGAGCCAGTCACCTGTCTGGTGCCAGGGAGATAACAGAAAAACTGAGAGAAAAGATGAATTAAACTTGGCTTTTCTCTCAGCTTTAAAACTGTTAAACACACCTGCATCTTTAAAAACCGTACAACTTTTAAATAAGGCATTAATTAGATTTTGTTTTTAAACTGGAAAAACTCAAGAACTTTTTGTTGGAGCTAGGTTGGTGAATGGATGAAAAAAGAATCTTACGAACCAGAATTCTGAGTTGTAATTTTCTGTATTTAATTTGTGCTAATACTGGCTCTTCTATGTATGCAGTTTCCAGCCACAGGTGAGATCTGAGAATACAATCTATAAATCATGCAGCATTCAATTTCACTTCTAAGCATGTAAGCCCATTATTTTCATATCCATTTTACCAGGCAGCATGATTACAATAAGTTAAGCAAGACTGGTATTTACACTCTGTGATATTTATTTGTTGACACCCTGAAATTGTGATCCCATCTATCACTTCTGTTACTATATGACATTCTCATGAGTTTTATCAGTTCTCCCAAAAGAAAAAATAAGTGTGACACCTTGTACACAATGGAAGTGCAAACACAGATAGACTCCATGGGAGACTTAAACTTCAGCAACTTGATCCTGCACCCTGTTCTGTTGCTATTGAAGTCAATGGTAAAATTCCCCCCAACTTCAGCAACACAACTAGTTTATTGTTTGATTGTTTGTGATCCTTAAAAACAGAGGTGAATTTTAAATATATCTGTAAAGGCATCTCTGAAGGACTTTTATAGCAGGTGCAAAAAGGCAACTTGGAATCGTTTGATAGCAACACTGTGCAGACTTTCATAGCTTAACTAAAATTCAAAGATAAAGCTCTGTGAACAGTAATCACAATACTTAGTAATACCAATGTGTTGGTCACTGGTGAAAAATATCCATGTCAGTCAAAGAAGAAAAAGGTATAATAACTTACTGCTGCTTGCCGATGGGTGTTGGAAAGGATTCCATGAATCTTTACTTTGTCTTTCTCCATTTGGTCTATATTGACCCACAAATCCCGGCTGGTAGAATCATACGGGCCGTATGTCCTTGAAGTATAATAATTATGATCTGTATCCTCCTGAAAGGGGGAAAAAATCCACAGCAAATACATATTAGAATGGAAGATGCACCTTAGTTTTATATAAAACTCACCCTTGAAATACTGAGTCTTGTTTCTCCTGGGAGCAGCAAAAAAGACTACACTGCAAGCAGAAAAGACTACACTGCAAGTCAACAATGAAGAAAAAAGTACAAATTGCAAATGTGTTGCAGAAGACAGCTCTGCTCCTAACCACAGGCAGTCAGCAAGGCAAACAGTTACCTCATGCAATCATCTTATATTATGATTATAATGTTCACTATCCCCAAATCCCACTCATACAGTTCCTGTAACCACATCAGTGAAATCTATGGCAAAATGTTTGATGGCTTTCAAGGCAAGGTGGCCAGTAAGTTCCTATAACAACGGCCATGCTCTAACAAAGGGATGAGCAGTACTCACAGCTAACACCTGAAAAAAAAATTGTATTTTTTAACATTTCTAAACATATTTTACTAGAATACCCTTTATAAGAACATCCAAAAAATTCCTAATAGCTATAGGCTTACAATGCTATTTCATTTTAAATCTCCAGAAGATTGTTTTACTGTGCATTTGCCACTCAGAGAGAGACAAATACATATATATTTGTGGAAGAAAGCTTCCTAGTTCTTGTGGTCTTTAAAATGACAGTAGTTGCTGTCATGCTGATGTCACAGCAAATTCAGAGGTAAAATACGTGAACCCCACATGTGCCATGGGAGATTGTGCTAGTGGTCCATCAAATCCTGCAGCTTGCAGGTGTCCAATTCCACAATCAAGTATATGRTTCAGAAGACAGTCAAAGTCTTGGTAATGTCTGCTTATTTTGATGACAAAGCTGAGACTCCAACACTCAAAATACTCTGTATGCCACTCAACCTCACTGCAATCAGTTTACACTTAAAATCGTATACATTTAGCACAGTAAAAAAAGTAAAATTTTGAAATATTTTTATGCAAAATTTAGTAAATGTTTAAAAACCTAAGTATAGGAAATTCCAAAATTTCTGTCAAGGTCAGTAGCTATGATGGTCTGTACCTTCCTAAAAGATATCTAAGACAGTGAAAGGGAAAAAAAAAGCGCATGATCTGAGGTGAGAGATGAAACACATCCCAGATTCYCAGTCTTCCTTAACTCATCCCAAGTTGTTGTAACCATAAAATACTTAAATCAACAGCATTGCCAGCTTTCTGCTGAATAGCTACAAGTAATACTGTAAAAGAAGTACATGCTGGTATTTCTCAGTTCCTTCCTTCCTTCTTTCTCCTCTGCGCCAAAGCAAAATAAACAAAGCCTCAATTATAGTGTTTTAAAATTAGAATAAACTTAGAAAATGAACAGTGGCATAGAAAATGGAAGAGGCAGACTCAGAATTTAGAATTACCCCCGGTGATGGAGAAGTTCCTGTCCTGCAGCACCTCCTATACCCAGCAAGCAGTGTGGGACTACCCTCACATCATGCCGTCCTGCCATGCAGACCTGACACCCCCTCCCCACGACCCACTCCCCAGAACATACACAACCCATTCCTACTGATGTGGTCCTGAGCTGAAGATATACTTGGCAAGGGCTTATATTCTAGATGAAACTGTTCACATTCTAGGTTAAATATATTGTCCATAAATCCTGTTTCAGCTGGATTTCATCCTACGTTAACACCATTACTGATGCATTTTACTTAAGCTGTTGCAGATATAATCAGGTTATTTTCTCCTTGATGTTTTCTTTATCTTCTGCTGTATTTTATATGCCGGGATGTACTTGCCCAGTAAATCTCAGTGACACTTTTGAAGCAACTTCTAACAACTTCAGCAGCTTTCGTTAGTCACACAAGTAAACATAATTAAAACTACACTGTCAGGAAGATGACAAAAGCCAGCCACCTTACCAAATTCTTTTCTTCTTTAATGGTCAACAGAAACAGTTATTACTGTCATGTATACAAAGGAGGTACAGTAAATGAAAAGGTTTTGACAAMAAAGGTATATTTTCCCAGTCTAATTTATCATTCTGACAGAATTTCCATAGAAATTAAAAGTTACATTCAAGGCATCACAAAGTCTCAAGGAAAGAGCTCCGGGAGACAAAGAAGAAGAAATAATTACCAATATAGCTTGTTTCAGATAAACATACTTAAACTAAAGTTAAAACTATGCAGAGTTTTTGCATTTCCAATTTTTCATAACTAATAAAGCTATTGCGTTAATTACTAGTAGCTAAGTCACTACCTCCCCAACTAGAAGGCCCTAACACTGACCCTAGTTGGTTGCTCTGTAAGAATGCTTTAAACGGTATCTTGAGCCATGCTTAAAGCAGACTCATCATACATCTTGTAAATCAAACACTTAAATTATAGCCTTCAGCTCAACAATTTTGTCAGTGTGTGAGGAATTACTCATGTATAAACAACTACCAAATTTTGTGTAAAAAAAGTCTCATTTACTGTTTTAATTCAAGTTAAATACCTTAGATACTTCTGGAAGGAAATAAATTCATTTTTACTTGGATGATAGAAAGAAAACGGAATTCCTCTTGCTCTTGGAAAAACTTCATAACCTTCATGCAGATGTATTTTATGAATGTACTATTAAATATTTCTCTCTCCCATCCTAATTTTTTTTAATCCTATCTGTAATTTTACAATATGACTATGAAAAGGAACACACAGCTAACTACTAAAGTTGGTCCGAGCAGCTCGGGACCTCTTAGTAAGGTTAGGATCCATGCTTGTATTCCAAGTCTCTACCTCCATAGCTTTTAACATGCATTACCATGGAAATGAAATTGTTGGAGTCTTCCATAAATTTCCCAGCTGTAGAGAAACATTTTATTGGGAGCAATAGATATCTACGAATTTTCATTCTGACAGACCTCTTTATGGGCTTTGGTTGATTGCACCTGCTTCATAATACATTCCATCCCCTACAGGTACTGTATGCATAAGAAGATGGAAAAAATGATTCATAAATTATGCTGAATTTGCATGTAAAATACTGAATTAAGAAAATAATTTTAATAGTTATATGACACACAGATGTAGAGTTCTGCAGATAGGTAGAATTATATATAAATACAAGTATGAAGAGAAACAAACTTTACAGTATCTTTTAATGACGTATAAACATGTTAACAAATGAAAGAACATGCAGAGAAACATACCCATTACTACTTCAAGAAAATTTTTCTTTTTTCTTTGTTTTCCAGATATTTTGGGGATATGAGAGTTATTTCCCATTGCTTCTCTAGATGTACAGTCCTGTCCAAGTACTGCATATATATGAAGTAGGAAGCACCTCTCTTCTATTGACAAGTACAGCTTTTAAGCAAAGGATTTTTCCAGAGATTTTTTTTCCAGAGATTTTTTGCATCAGCTATGAGGATTATTGTTGGCAACCTTTGTGGGTATAAAGGCAATATTTATTAGAACCTTTCTCATAACTCTTCCCTTTTGGGGAAATAAGTTTTTTTTTTACCTGAAGCAATCCTCGATGCTGAGTTGCCGTCTTATTATAGATTGTAAAGAAAATTACTTTCTTACAGTTTTCATGAGAGATATTGTCTGATGACACCTTGAATATATTCCCATACTTCTCCAACTACAACTGAATTTTCTCAAGAGTGCTGAACGCATACACTATTCACGGAAGCTCAGCACAACTCACGATTAAGCCTTCTTTAAATTCTTGGTGTTCGGTATTTGTTAAATTCAATGACTGAACATCCATTCCATACGTTACATATACAGATACTCCCAAATACAGTACAAACATCACATACCCRTTTCCTCAATAACTGCTGTCCTTTAACAGATTAAGGCCTCAAATGTGTGAGGTGAACTGTCACAATCAAGGTAGTATGATGTAACTATGTGTGATATTTAGAAGTAACAACTACATTATGCCTCTGAAATGCTTTCACATTACTAACGGGGATTCTGGCCAAAGATGTACATGAAAATAGTACCGAAACAGACATGAAACAATAAAGTTCCCTCTCAACGAAATAAGACATCACAATTCAACGATGATGCAACCACATGTGTAGGCATGGGACTTTACAGGTTTAATTCTCTTCCTGTCACATTTTTTCTGTAACAGAAATTGAAAGGTACTGTAAATCTCTAGGAGACAGAGGATATTATCAAACAAGATTTAGGTTAAGAACAAGAGCCTCTGTTGAATCCAACTGCATGAATATTTTGCTTTTAAATACTGGATCCAATTAGATCCAAACCACAGACATTACTGGACAAAAAGTTTTGCACGCACGCTCTCTCTTTCTCTCTCTCTCTGTAAGGCTATAACTGAAACAAACTAGTACATTCAACCAGAGAAAAAGCAGCTGGCATCCGGGAATGAGCTCTGCTGTTGCACAATAGTGCGCTGTAGAGAAACTCTTAGTTTCTCTGTAGTTGAAAGAAGAGAGAAAGACATTCACAAAGCAAATCATTATAGATCAGCCAGCCAGACGGCAGTTACATTTTGATAGCTTAAGTTTTGGTTGCCTTCTCCCAGTCCTGGGAGACTGTTTGTGACATGACCGATTAAAACTAAATAAATMAATCAATCATCCAAGGCTCCTTATGTCCAAATATCTGTGATTAAGTGTCATGAATTATTGCCACCTGCAATAGAAGACAATTAGACTGCATGTAATTTGATAACTGTTGTCCCTTTAAATATTCTATTTATTGAAATTGCATTTTCAGACTTCCATTGAGACAACACCACAACGAACAAACTCTGAAGCCATCAAGGATATGGAGTTAGACTTTATAGATGCCTAATTTTATCACTGTAAAAGGAAGGTCTGATATCTGACTTTTAATAAAACACATTAACAAATTGCCTAAATATTGCTAAAAATCACAGACTAGGCGTATTTTTAAATTAACTGAAAGTGCTGGTATTTGCCCCAAAAATTAGTGCTGAAGAAATTCATCACCAAATACTAAGTTCAGAAAGTCACCTTTAACTCTGAATATAATATGAGCATTTATAGATGAATAGCCTATGAAATTAATCAGACAACTATGCTTTCCAAAAGCTGCATTTGTAGAATACAATGGAAACACTGGAAGGAGCAAACAGGCAATTATATATTTAAAAATAGACTACTTTTCAGGGAGAAAGCAAAGATAACAATAAAATACTTCTTGGGAAATTTAGAGGAAGGAAATGAGCCAGCAATTAAAAGTATTGCCCTAATGAAGAAAAGCAGTTCTGGGAATTCATTTTGCAGAAGGAAAAAGACCACCCTTTCTATCAAAGTAAGCCAGCAACAAGATGGCCCTGCACACATACAACAAAACCAGCTTCCTCGAAACTATTTGCACTCTTACCCAATCTCACTTAATGCTTGTTACTCTCTTACCGTATCTCTGCCTACCCTGTCAGTAAAATACAGCTAAAATTGACTTCTGAATTGTTTCAGATTTTTGTTAGAAAATTGCTCTTAGATTTCTGAACATTATTAGTACCCACCAGCTAAAAACAGCACAGGAGAGGAGAACAGAAATGACAACTCGTTTAGGACTTGAGCTAGGCTCTGCATTGCAGCTGACAGAAAGCCTCTTCCAGCCAGCACATGTCTGGACACTAAGAAGGGGTGGGAAAGACGCACGGTCACGCTCCGTGTTACCAGGGCAGAGGAAGCATGTGTGTATGGTATTGCAATTGAACTTCCTCATTCATTTACCTTGTCTTTAGGCAGGTGCTGAATGAGGCAGGGGTGGGTGACATGGAGAATATCCCCAGTCTAAAAGCCATTAGCAGAGGAGATGAGAGTATGAGAAAAGATCATCTGTCCTGAGATGGGGTCCTAACAGGATGGTTAAGGCCAGAGAAAATGGGGAAAGAGACACTTCACATGCTGCTGCTGTGTAACTGCATTTTAATACAGAGTACTGTAATTATAATCGTAGCATAGCAATGTTATGATGCAATTTTACAGTTTTATAGGATCTGATAACCGCAGAACCCTGAGGAATGCTTAATTTGAACTGGCATCTCAAAACGTGAAAGCTCTAATTTCACTAGATAAGCTACATGCGAACTACCACATGGAAGTCTTGCAGAGGATATATGTAGTGGCTGCTACTTAGGAAGCTCGATTGTTATGAGTGGTTCTCTGATGCTTGGAAGTACCGATTTCATTTCATAAGCACTTTGCATCAAGGATAAACTCTCTGCTGTTCAATTTCTTAACAAAAGCATTTTTTCTCTATGAATCTCTACTGAGGAAACATACAATTTACAAAACTGCCTTGCTGCTTTCACAATGACAAAGCTACAATCTGTTCTTTTGGTTTGGTTTTTTGTTGTTGTTGTTGTTTTTTTTAATATCCGATGTGGGAAGAACTTAGGGGGGGGGGGAAAAAAAAAATATGGACGTGGCATACATATTCCACATCAACAGTCAACAGAAACCTGAAGACAGCCTGCAAACATCACTGTTGATCACAGAAGCCTTAGCAAAATCCATTTTGAACAGCTAATATCATGTCTAATGAATGAGGGGAACCCAATCTAACAAAAGAGGAAATCCTTTGTCTGCATGCACTGGGATTAAGAACTTCACCTCACAATATATTCTTCAAGAAGAGGCTACACGAGTGCTCTGCAGAGTCCTAAAAGTCTGTTGTGTCTGTGCGCAGGAGTCCTCAAACTCAGGTTTTCACTAGGGCCAGTATGGAAGTCACTTTGCCCAGAATCTCACATATTTACATCTGGAGGTTGTTACTGTAAACACTAAATGATGTCATCAGCTAGGATGAAACAAAAGCATTTAGCTCACAGCTCTCACCCCTATGTACATGCAAGGCTTCATACAGCTCTACAACATCTTAAACTCCCAGGTTTTTAAACTGCACTTTTCTGAACACCTGACAGCACCTATAATGGACAGTCACACATGCTGACAGACAGTCTGGCAGAGAAGGATGCCGTAAACCTGTTATTAATCCAAAAAGCCGTTTAGTCTTTCCGGCTTTGTGAAAAGTCAATGTGGAGCCACTGCCTTTTTCATGATATTCAGCTGCTTTTGAAAGGAAGCTTCCCTCTTGGGGACTGCTATAAAACTGTCAGCCTACTTAGGGGTCATTACAGCGGTCTTATAAAGCCCCTTGGACTGTCTTGTCATAAGAGACAAGCTTCAAAAGAGCAAAAGTCTCTGCAGTGCCTTACTTAAGAGAGGAAAAAAGCCAAATCACCAAGTCACTCAAAAACCCAATTATAGTAGGGAAATATTTATTGTGCAGTTTTGTTCCTGATTTGCTGGAGCAGGAGTTTGAGAAATGACATTCTCAGAATAAGCCTTTATTAACTGCTCTGTAGCATCCCCTCCACTAAGAGAAAATAATAGGAACCACTGCAATAGAATGACCATGAAAACACCTAGCAGCAATTTGATTTTGGTGTAATTATGAAACGTTATAGAGTTTATTTTCTCATTTTTAGATATGTATAAATGACTAAAGCATTCATAAAACTGAAACTCTAAAAATGACTGTTTGTAAACATAAATAACTGCCAGGCCTAGACTCCAAGGCATCAGTGGTTACGACCCCATGTGTGTTACCAGCCCCATTCTTGGGGGCTCATGACTCCAGATAATGCCATAAATAATTACATTTTTGTCAAGTTAGCTTTTAAAGATTTAGTATTTTAGCCCTTTAAAGATTCACTTCTTGTGTGGAATATAACCAACAAGGTTATTTCTGAGTGTATATACTTTTACATACTTACAGCCACACTTGTGCAATTTTTCTGCCCCCACCCCCAAGATACATAATAAGTTCATTTTAATATTATTCCCTTTTTTTTTTTAATCCAGGTATTAGAGCAACGTTAAACTCTCCGTAGCCTATTTCTTCCTCTGGTGCATATTCAGAAGCTGGGATGGATAATTCATCCATTGTTTCCCATTCTTTGTCCCTTCTCTATTGGAAGAGACAAGAAGAAAACAGAGCAACCAAGACCCAGCAGCCCAGAGGCCTCACATGAGGAGGGAAGATGGCAAATCTCAATCGGGATGAAAAGTGTTACAGATCTGGAGGATTAAATTAATATTAGCAGGTGTAGTTTCTAGTTGATCAGGGCTTTATGTAGGACAGCACAGGAAGCTGCCTCCACACTCACTGGTGTGTGCCACAATTCCTGAGCGGTTAATACTGTATCTTAGGGATCCATCAGGACTCACAGCTGAAATCGTAGGACAATCAGTTGTAAGAACACGTACGACCAATATTAAGTTGATACAGGCAGGAATACGAGTTTATTAATGCGGTAGCTTTTTACCTGGAGGGATAAATCCTAATTTGAACCTTTTAAAGGTGTCTTATGTTCACCTCATTCAGCACCAGTCTTTGCCAAAGCCGTGCTGTTCAGCACATAGCCAGACAGCAGCATGCTCATCGCAGGGCCTGGGCATTAAAGGACAAACTGCATCAGCATGGCTTCTCTGGACAACACTTGGTTTAAACAGATTGCAGTCAAAACTGGTAGTTTATTTAACCAGAGCACTTTCTAGTTTAGCTGTCACATACAATACACTTGAATCTCAAGTTACTAAAACATAGGACTGGCTGAAATCCACAATCAATATGCAAAATTTTGAAATTACTATTCATGTCTTAGAGGGATAAGATACTGATTATTAAAGTGGTTAAGCCGCAGCCCTGATTTCTACTGCCCTTTGGAAAGCTTGCCCTTTGCTTTGTATGCAAAAGTATGCATTTTGCTTTGTTCACATGTGTTTTTCTATACATTTACATATGCAACTGCAGTTCAGTCAGGATATTTTATACAAGAGTATTGAAAATAACGCTGTGTACAATTTTAACAAACTGTTTTCACCAGCCACATTTTTTAAGGACTTGTCACAGAAATGCTTCTTTACCTGATCTTGCAGTCATGCTCAAAAAAATAAATAAATCCCTTGAGAGGTCCCTAATGTAAGTGCCACAACTGTAAGGCATCATATTTAATTGAGATGCTTGATGAGGTACATGTTGGCTAGACAGTCACTTACAAGTCACTCCCTTTGCATAACATCAGGCTCCAAACAAGCTTTCTGCAGGATCTACACTCTTGCTCTTTTCAAGCGGGATACTCTGAGCACTTTGCAATTACTCAGACAAAATCAAGATGCTAAACAATATCCTTCCTCTGCTGTCTCTGAAAAGCACTACTGCCTTCAAGTTAAACCAGCATCCAGTTGATCCAATATTCTCAAACATTTCAAAATTATACAAACACATTATTTTCTTTTTGATAGATGTTATTTTTTCTTGTGTATCATTTCCAACTTTATGTTGCTCTTTAAGAGTAGAGTGATTCAAAGTGGAAAAGTTTTATAAACTTGTATTTCTGGCTTTCAGCTAAATACAGGACACTAGAAGATAAAACACAAGGCCCTACAGAGTTACTTTTTACTTGAAGGGTGTCTTTTCACAATTTCAAGCAAAAAAAAGTGACAGCAAACATGTATATCCCCTCCTAACCACTGAAAAACGGAGAAAGATGAAGACATCTGATTCTACTCACATTCCAAATAAATTTTTTTTTTTTGTGGGGTTGGGGGGGTGAGGAAGAATCTCAACATTTTGACCCTGACCAGAAATGGGCCATTTTTATTTTGCTTGATATAATGCGTGTAATTTGTTGTTGGTATATCTGGGGGAAAAAAAAAAAAAAAATCTTGGCATTTTCAGGTTTAGATAAACAAATAGGTAGCTGAGCAGGATGGTATGCAGTTTGCAGGTTAGACACTTCAGTGCGTCTGTCTGCATAAGAGTTAGGTTTCTAAGCTCTCATTATCAGAACCACAGACCTAGTAAATGCTGGTAAGGAAGATTTGTCAGCTCAGCAAGCTTTCAGGTCCACTTCAGATCAAACTGAATACCCATCTTGACTGCACTGTCTGTACTGACCATGGATGAGATGTGGTTGCCTAAGCACAGGAGGAACCCAGGGCCATTTGAGACTTGCAGATATGATCCAGGACCTACAGCAGACCCCTCTCCCACAGGAGGAGCAACAGACCATTCAGTATAACCACAGTGCCTAAAATGATACTAGACACCTATAGCTAGGCAACTGAATTTCACCTTAAATTTCCACCATCTATGATGGAACAGTTTACCTCACATGCAAGAACTTGCACATACTTCACCTACTTAGGTATCCAAACTAGGGAGCTGAATTTCACCTTCAATTTCAATATCAACTACAACTAAAAAAGAAAACCACCTCTACAGACTCCAGCCTTTCATAAATATCACAGTAGCCTAGTATTTTATATGAATTCATATACATTAGAGCAGTATACAGATGTGTACCACCCTTAACTGAATGTTTATGTAAGAAACAAACAAACTTCTGCACTGTATTTAAGAAATTACTTTGATTTCCAAGGTGAGGGAGTAATATGCCTGATGTGTACCACGAAGATAATACTAATATAAGGAAGTCAACATTTATATACTGTTAATGACTAAATGATAGCATCAAATGTTCTATTTCCATGTTTATTGAAAAAAAAAAAACCTTAAACCGTTTTCTCACTTATATTAATATAACTGTAGTCCAGCTGTGTAGGACATGAATTACTTTTTCAACAGAATGAAAATTCTCAGAAATAAGTTGCTCTTTCATTCAACTACATAGTCATCCATTGTACAAGTGTAAGAATTGGGGTTTTGCTTTCTAAACAAATAGGGACATTTGGGGCACTTGCTTATAACTATGGAAGGAAGATGTTGCAAACATCCTCACCAAACTTGCTATAAACAACTGTGCCAGGCAGTCAGTTATACCCCCCAAATCAGCACCCACCAGGCTGCTGACGTGTGGAAGCCACATTGTTGGCCCACTCCTGGATATGGCTAAACTCAGCAGTAGCACTTTGGAGCCAGATTATGCCTCTTCTAGCACTGGAAGGCACTTTTCCTCTCATACACCAGAAAAGAGGCATCCACGCTTTGCCTGAGGCAGGAAGAACCTGAGAAAGATGTTTGTTTTGCTGTCAGTACCAGAGCAAAAGGGGAATACCTCCGAGAGATCATGGCATTTTACTGCTCCACCTGTATGAGATCAGACAGATAGGACTTCCATCTGCAGTTTCTCCCCCCCCGCTTCCTACTTCTTTTGTTGCCAAGGCTACAGAAAGAATACTCTAAGAGAGTGATGCTTTCATTTATTTAAAAATTTTAATAGGAACTCTTGAAAAGTCATGCAGCTTGATACAAATGCATGAAGCGAACCTCCAGTAACCCTGTCACATCTCTTTACTTCTGTTAAATGTTGTGTCACTGAAAACTCTGGCCAACATGTGAAAGTTTGCCGTTCTTTTTGTTTTTTTYTCTCTGTTATTCACACTGCAATTTGTTGCAGACTCTCCATTGCCAATTTTGTGTTCTAGAAATAAATATACTGTTTTCTTACTGATGGTCTGTGAAAAGCTAGACATGCTGCACATGAATGCATACCAGTGTCACAGAAGAAAGAAAACAAAAAAAATCTGTTATTTTCATTACTTATTAATTTCTGCTCTGTGTAGGAAATACTACAGCTATTAAAAGTGTTTTATCAGCATTTTCTTCAACAGTTGATAACATTTAGCTGGCATTTTTGGAAGGACAAATGCACATTTTACAAATGGAACTTTCTTAACTCTGATCCCCCTCTTGATATGAATTTTGAGCTTTGGCCCCATTTATTATTCTCTTTGAAAAGTCTGTATAACTCACGCAACCACAATGAAGACAGGCCATTGACTTCCTGATAGACGCTGAAAGCTCTCAAGGTGTAATTACTAAATTTACACACAGTCAAAGGAAGTGTCTGACCAAATCTGAAACAATGTATCCATCTGCTTACATGCCAAGTTGTTACTGTTTTGGGATAACAGATAATTGACTCTCCCATATTACAAAAACATGAAAGATTTTCAGAGTGGCATGGAGTAATCCATCAATGTCAGCAGGATTTCTACAGCTTTGAAGATCTGTCCCTAAGGATTGGTGTTATCCAAACTGGAATTATGTGGCTTAGTGTAACAACTTTTTACTCACCTACCTAAATTCCCCTGCACTAACAACTCAGTAATGTATTCACCCTCACTCCCTGCTCCAATCCAGCTATGTACAATTTGCTGTGTGCTGTTAAATTAGCTAGGGCTGTTTGCATGAGTTGAAATGAGCATCATCCTCTGCTTTTTGCACGACTGGATCAATACAAGTCTCCCTCATGACGGCACCCCAGGGTGAACATGGTGAAGAGGGTCAGAAAGGAAATGGCTGGAAAGAAGAGACCTTCCCAGTCTTCACGGCCACACTAATATTCAGCTTTCACCAGCTGAATCTATTTTCAGCCAACTTCTGCAAGCAAGGGCTGAGGCATGTATGACTGAAATAATTAACTCAGAAAGAAAGTACAAGGTCTGTTGTTGATACCGCTTGTAGCTCTTTTCAGTCATGAGTTCAGCGATTCTGGAATAATTGTAATGTGCTTTAGGAACTTGGAGATGAAGAGGGATATGGAAATGTAAAATATTATCATCAAGAAAATTCAAAGGCAGATTCCATTAAATTCTGAATCCCCTGTCTCCTTCCTTGCTATAAAAGTTCATTATCATCAGCATGTTAAATTAAATGCCTTGCATGCCAACATAGCTAAGCATGTGAAAATGAACTCAGGATTACGATGGAGAACTGTGAATTCCCTTATTTAGGAGTTGGAAAACTTGTTTTTAATTTCTCCCCCCCAAGTTTAAAAGACATAGAGAATGAATCTTGCCTCCAGTCTTCGCCTTTTTCAGCTATATCTGAGTTATTAGTAGAACCATCACCCCTTGAGTTTAGATTGAGAATAATGGAAATGTTGACAGGCTCATTACTACAACACTTCTTGCAGAGCTGGTAATGAATTCAGTCCAGCTGAAAACTGTAGCAGGACCCAGTGCAAGTGTCAAGATTACCTTGATTTAAGTAAGCAATTAATAAATGCAATACAAAAAGATATATGAGGCTTTCATCTAGTTTACCATTTTGCAAGCCTGAAAGAAAACAAGACAGTGATATATCAGCCTGCTGGCCAGCTAGAAAGTGTGATATCACTGGTGGAAAACTCAGCTGGACAAGTGGAAAAAAAGTGAGAAAATTAATGATTGTCCCAGATTCTAATTCTAGCTGCAGGTGACATACTGTTTGGTGTGATTTAGTAAGAGTAGTGGACTAGGACGTTTCATGTGTGACCTGTGCTGCTTCCAGATCAATTCACTTTCTGGTTCTTCTGTATAGCTATTAAAATTAACCACTTAAGTACTGGATTTAGCAATAATTTACAGAAATTTTGACTTAAGACGTCACCTGAAGCAGCTTGTTTTTTGAGAAAGTTCAAATACTTTCCCTAACATCACATGAAGAAGTAAGGAATTTTTTTTCCCTTGACTTAGTTTGAAAAAAGGAGGCTTGATTTTTCTGAAAATAAATGACATTCTCCATCTCCATAATCTCCAAAGTAACAAGGTAATTTTCTAAAATAAACTCTTGAAAAGTGTGAATAAAAATATTTTAAAATGACAATAAGAACCTTTTTGGAAAAGAGTGTAATAAAAGTTGTTTAGAAACACTGCAAGAAAATCCTATACATCTTAGCCTTCAATTACTATACCGTTTAACAGCAAATTTTAGCTCTCTTACAACAAAAATATCACAGCTAAATATTCTGCTACATAGAAAAGCAAAAGATACATCCACGACAGTTTCAGTGCAACTCCAGCATATCCCAAGACTCTTCCTCCAGTACATCCTAAACCTCTGTTGTAACTTTCAGGTTTCTAACTATGAAAACAATAATATGACTTTTAACTTAATTTAGTGAGTGGATACCAATAAGAGCACAAGAACAGCTGTACTCTCTTAGGCCAAACATCATTTTAGTCTGGTCCCCAGAACTGACTGGGAACAATGCCTAGGAAGAGTAAAGGACCCAGAGCAAACAGTGGTAATTCCCCATTTTTCCTAGGTTCCAGTGATCTGCTCTTCAGGAACTCCCTTTTTGTTTAATAATCCTTGACAAATTTCTATTCCATGAATTTGTCTAATTTTGTAAATTTTGGCATCTGCAACATTCAGTGTCAATGAGCTCCAGAGCTTTCACAGATTAATGACGTGCAGTAGAGAGGAATTATATGGGACGCTTCTTTAATCCTCTAGAACATTACAGAAACAACAGAGCTGTAAACAGCACACATCCAAACAGAGACTTCTGGGCTTAAGTTACACCGGCTGAAAATCAGCAAGACAACCTTTTTTTAAATACAACTGAACGTGAAATGGTCGAAGGCAATATAAGATAAGGTATTACATGTAATACCACCTTCAACTGTAAAACAACATTTTTTAGTCACAGTAGTTTTAGCCCTGGAAATGTCAGTAAGCTTCATCTATACTAAATGACCAAAGTTTAATCAAAGATTGAGAAAAATATTTGCAAGCCTACAGGAGAAGCCCAAATTTTCCCTCCCTCTCTTGAATGAATCCTTTACATACACCAAAAATCACACGATGTAGTAATTATTAACTGTGAACAAGAAACAACTATACTTCCCTAAAATTAAAAATAAGAATGAATGCAACTTTTGTTATGATAAAGATTTTGCAAGTATACCAGGTAAGCTGCAGCCATGTAATTAAATCAGTTAAGGTGGATTTCTTCACTTAGAACTTAAAATGATCTCAAAAAAAAAATTGCCATTTCCCTTATTTTAGGCAAGGGCTCAATATTATTTGAGCTCAATAATATAGTCTATGATCTGTCCCCAAAATGAAGCAACATTAGAAAACATCAAAGATAAAACTGATTGTCTCGGGTTTTTAGGGTTTTTTCACATGGCTTTTTGCAAATACAAATTTCAGAACAGAAGTACTGCTCTTTTGCTCTCTAAAGAATCAGCCAGCTCCAGTGACAAATCTGTGTTCTGCAAAGCTTCATTCCTCCTCAGTTATATGTCAAATGCTTTAATTCAAATAAAAATTAAAAACCTAAAATCTGGTTAAACCTTTGTACTGAATATGCATTACTTTGATACTTTATAATCCACATTAAAATGTGACTATGCATTAAAAAAGAATTCTGTCATGATGCAGAGATTAATAGCATCCCCAATTTTATTACACTGAATGAGTATATCAAAAGTGTTGTCCATGGAATTCACTCTTGTATTGCTGAGGATCACCAAAAGGGAAAGGAAGATACAAACACTGTTTAAGCAAAATATCTGAACTATAAATTCAAAAGCTAACCAAGCCGGCAACTCTACACAGATAATTAAAGGCTGTAACAGATGGCAAGTCAGAAAACAGACTTCAGAAGTAAAGCGTGTCTCTCTCATAGCTTGGGATGAGGAAAGAGAACAGAAATACTCATTAAACTTATAGGATAATAAGGATTTTTTCTTAAATGCAGAACATTCTTCTCAGTAACTCGGAGGGACCGTGGTTTCAGAATACAGTGTTAGTAACACTGCTCTTTATTCCTAAGTCCTTCAGAAGGAACTGGCATTGAAGCATTGGGATGAAAAAAAAAAAAAAAAAAAAAAAAGGAACAAAACAGAGGCAGGCTTGGCCAAACTGACAACTCACTATGCGACTAAGATATTGTTTAGTTTTGAGGCTTCAATTATGCATGGACAAGTTTTTCCACTTTTAATACAGTGCATTAGAGCAGTCATCGCAGGACTGCCTTATCATTTGTCCAGCTGAGTGAAATTTAATCTTAACCATTATGGTTTTTTCCTTGGTCAGACTTGCAGTAAGAACACAGCACTGGGCACGCTGATGCTGCTGTCAGTAGCTGAGAGTAATTGCTCTCAAATCCCAAGGGCTGTAAAACTCAGTCCCTTCTGTTGTTTTTGCCAGTCAGAATCAGACATCTTCATTTCCATGAGTGACTGGGACTGATAAGGGAGAAGCTGCCTTCTGGGCAGAAACTCTGGGAGAAAATGCAAAATTCAGCAAAAGATTGTTGCCAGTAGGAAATCCACTGGTGGTGTTCTGATAGGGGCAAGATGCTTTCTGGGTCTAAACTACAGGAATTGCTAAAATTTACATTTCAAAACAACACCTAAAGAAACTAAAGAAAGAAGAGAAAAAGAAAGAAGGGTGTCTTCAGTTAGCAACAACCCTATTTTGGTTAAAAGCAATACACAGAAGGAGATATCAGTGAGATCCACAGGAATAAATGAATCACTTCACTACCTAAAAAATAAATTGGTTTTGCACTGAAATAGCCACAATTTTCTATGCTTACAAGTACTATGTTGGGAGGAGCAGAGAAAGTAAGATACAGTCAAGTTTGATTTGACTTAGCATGCTCAGCATGTTTTTTCTTACTTGGAACTGAATCTTTTCCTGTCATACAGTTGCAATCATTCATTCTGTTCTAAGACTTTATATGAAAAATTATGTTTTTCTCACTCTTTTCATGGTGCAAAGCAATAAAACCTTACTGTTAGCATGGCTGCACTCAGCTCCAGCCTGACTATGATTTAATCTATTATTTTATTGCTGGATTTCTTTTTGATATTGGGCGTTTGTGAAAGACTCTTGTTTTGATGTAGTACCTCTATACAGTGGCAACAAATTCAAAAGTAATTCACGTCTCAAAGTTATTTTGCAAAGTTTGTCATCTTCCGCTAATGCCAATGCAAGCTATACATTAGAGACTGCTCCATTTCAATTTCTCTGTATTTTACTTTTCAGTGTTGTACTGTTCACTAGGGGTTAAGCAGTCACAAGGATCAGGGACAGAGAATGGTGAAGCAAAGGACCAAGCAAGTTGCCTAGAAATCTTCTATAAAGTCTGCAGCTGGAGCTGCTTTACAGAAAATCTGCAATAAAGAGACAAAAATTATAAATACAAAAGGGAAGTCACCTCTGTACAGTGCTCTACGTAGCCATAATCACAGGATATCACTTGAAAAATTATGCACATTTCAAACTGTGGATAAATTATTATGCAACATCTCTGTAACGCACAATTATGTATTAATGCATTATTAAGCCTTTTCCAGTGCTCAGTGGCCGTGCCTACATTAGCAAGCACTGTGGCAAAACAGGAATGCATTTGTGGATACCTTAGTGGTAGATACTGGGGACCCAACATCCATACTAGATGCGTTTCAGGGATCAGTTCCTTTTCCAGTAAATGCAAAAGAGCAACAGGCAACAAGATCCTCTGCTACCCGCCTTCATTACCTTTATGGCTACAGTGCTTYGGGGATCAACAGAAGGGTCAGTCATACCATGACCATGAATCCGAGTTTATTTTAACAATATTAATACATGTAAAGTCATTTACTTAATAACAGTGAGTTATTATAGAGCATACATTTCCTTTATGAGACTATGTGAAGAAAGGTAGTATATTTATCCTATTTTTCTCCTTGCTCAAAAGAGGACATGCCAAACTAGACATATTCATTAAGACATATTTTCACGCTCATTGCCTTTTCAAAGACTTATAGTGTTTGCAGCAGCAAATTTCACCCTACACATTGCATTTCCTAGGCTTTATTTATTCTAAATAAAAGGCACTTCTGAATGCCCTGAGCACAATAAACAAAAGCGGTAGATTACCCAACAAACAAAAAAACCAAAAACCAATCCCGACCCCCAAGACTGGAATGAAAAGTCCCAAGAAAGATGGGAGGGAGGGGAAAAAAARAAAAAAAAAAAAAAAAGAAAGCTAGACTTGAGATTATAAAATTGTGAAATCCCAGAAATTTAAGAAACAAACACTCTAGAAAGAAGAATTGTTGATATAAATGGCACTTCATTTTTGAATGTCCCACCTGCTTTCTCAAATATGCCCCACAATAATCCCTGTCTTTGAGGTCCCTGTAACTGTAGTGCGGTACGCATTTTCCCTCTCAGACTGGCACCCACAAGACCATGGAGGCTGCCTTTGCACTGGCCAGTCCTGAGCAGTGGTTAGTTAGCGCATATGGGATGCAATTCTGATGCTTCCAAACTCCAAAAACACTCCTCTAGCTTAGTGGGAAACACTTCACCTTCTGACAGCCCCAAAGTTATTCCGGGTAGAAGACCTTAATGTTTGGCTTTGTGACCCTTGGGAAGAAAAAACTTCAAATTCATTTGAGTTCTCCTTAAGCACTATGAACTAACCATCTTTTAGAACAGGAAATGCCCCCCTAGGAAGGCAAAAGGTTAAATCCTTAATTACCAAATGGAAAGCCAAACTACAGAGAAAACCATAAAAAGAACATAAAAAGTTAGACTATACTAATAATATTTCTTTAATAAAAAAAAGAAAAAAAAGAAAAAAAAAAAAAACAGTTGTCACTTGAAGTTTCTCCAAGATGTGCCTTAGCCATGGATGCTCCTGTCTTCAAAGGGAGACTCTTTAATGCTTTCTTTTGCCATGAAAAGAAGCCAATTTGGTTGCACTGCATCACTACTGTCTTTTTGGGGTTGACCTTGCAGTTAATTTGGACTGCTGACAACCTATTTCTCCACCTGTCCCAAGGCTATCTGCTTTGGGGATTTCTCTAGGACTGTAACATTTGTACCCATCTGTACAAGATGGGATCTCACCCTTTTTACACCTGTCCTGCTTCAGAGCTTGCTCACTCTCTCTGGCCATGTTATGTAGTAAGAATGAAACCTTAATAAACCACTTACGGAGTATGGCCCCAGAGACTTACGTGTTTTCCCTCCTCTGTATTTGGGCTCTAAAGCACCAATTGTAAATAAAGCAAATGGGACCAACCTCCACCCTTGGGAACCTTTTTGTATTTACAACATTCTAGTCCCTAACTGGCGCATTATAATAACCCTACTAAACTAGGAGAAAAGAGGAATATTTTCAAGATTGTCATACTATTTTATAAAGTGTTTATGATTAGCATTTGTTATACATTGATTTTACCCTATAATCTCCAGCTTGCTATCAGCTCTCCAGAAAGACCACAAATGCCACACACATAGAAAATCTGGCTTGCGGCAGAAACATGTTCTTCCTGTCCTTTGCCTTTCGCTTGGCATCTCCAGTTTTGCGGGTTTGTGCTGCTACAACACTGCACCTGTGGACCACAAAATTCCTATTCCCCAGCAACACAATGGGCTTGGAGGCCTTATCTTCTCCTTCCCAAGGCCCTGCTCATTTCTGAAGGTCCTGCACATCAAATGGCTATAGCCACTGCTTCTGCTAGTCTCTGCAATGCAGTTCAACTTCCAGAGAGTCCAGTTCAAGAGAACATCTTTATTCAAAAAAGCACCTGAATATATCCATCATTTTGCATGAGTTCTGTCCTGAATCACAGTGCCAAACAAATGGAGGTGGCACAACAGAGCTGTGAAGAGAGACAGCAAGTGTCCTGGAGTCCCTAGTGGCTGCACTGCTCCAGCTCTTGGACCAGAGAGACAGCATCTCTAAAGAGAATCTGGCCATTATCATCTTTTCTACATATAGGAGCGGGTCCACCCTGGCTACTGCAAAGATGTGATAAACTGATTTACAATGCACTTTCTATAGCTCTTCACGAAGGCCCGAACTTCATGTTCCACTCAAGTTGATCTTAAAACAGCCTATGGATTAGGGTCTATGGAAGACCCAGGATGGTGTTGCTGTGAAGTTACAGAACAACTCCCAGTAACTCCAATGGAAAAACATGAATGAAAAGTCTCATTACCTTAAGATGTCAAGAAAAGCCAGTGGAACTAAGCTATGCTCCACACAGGTTGATTTTATTATTTTCCACATTATGACTGTATAGATTTGATAACACAGGAAACATTTAGAGTTATTTTTAAACAGTGCAGAAATTTCTGCATGCTGCCTTCCCTTTTGTCCTTTGTTGGTTTTTTTGTTTGTTTTTTTGGGGGGTGGGGTGGGTGTTTGTTTTTGTTTGGTTTTTTAAAGCTGGATAGAAAGTAAACTCCTCATTATAAAGAAGAACAGAAAACAATATCAAGTGAAAATTAAAGATATGTTCATCACTGTTAGCCTTCCAGTGAAAGAAGTCTTCCACATTTGCATGGCAAGCCCAAGCAAATACATTAGAGAGAAACAGTATCTGTGATGGAGGGATGTTGTAATTCTGTAGTATCATTAAATATGAGTGGCAGGTAGTACTCATCCTCCGGATTTTCTTCAGCAAGAACTGCAATGCACACAGAAGAAGGGTTTCAAAAATCAATATGCTCTCCAGCACTACCGATAAGCTCCCAAGCTGCAGAAGACTTTGCGACATAGGGATTCTTCCGCTGTGAATATCTGTTGTACTCTACCTCCTCTACAAAGCTGGACATCAAGGGGTTTTTTTTGTAAAATGCCTGTGTGTTGCAGTAGGGATTTACAGCGGAATCCGATAATGTGTAAAACCACAACTCAGTTATCTTATTGTGCTGGGAAGACTTTAGAAAAAGAGAGGGCTGTGACAGAACACAAACCCTGAGTTCAATAGACTCAGTAAGGGTGATGTACTTTTGAGGTTAAGACACTAGAATGCCATTAATCTGTCAGGAAAGATGGCCCTGGAAAAATACCATTCTACGTATGTCCATTTGCAAGCATTCATTTTTTCCCTGAATGTTGCTATATGTGAATGTTAGAGGGGAAGCTCTGACCCATTTTGCTTCATAAGAGCTTGGAACTCAACTGAATGGAGACACTGCATGGGGATCTACTGGTAAGCCATGGAAAGATCAGCTACATGAACTTTCCTGTATTTGAGACATCTTAGACTTCACCTGCTAAAATAATTAGAAGAAGGATCGACCTGTGTCATGCCTGAGTGAATTGCTACAAGTATGGCCAGATGGGGATTACAGGGGGCAAAAAACAAATCATAAAATCAAGATGGAATTCAAAAATATAATTCACCAACTAGTGACTTCCATGTTTATGCAAGAGGAAACAGAATTAGTACTGTGCAAACTGGGAAGCTTAAAAAACAACAAACACAAAACACGCCTCTCAGAAAGCATTATTTTTTTTTGACTCATGTTGGAGAGACACCATTGTCTCTACAGATGGGTTTTATATTGCTTTGCTTTTGTTATTGTGTAAGATAACAACACAAAATCTGAAAGATGTTTTGTTTGTCGGAGAGTGAGCTCCTCAGAACTGAAAAATAAATAGCACTGTTGCTTTGGAAGCAGAATATAAAGACTGAAAATGTTAAGTGTAGCTTATTCCAAGCTGTATTTTATTGAAAAATGGGATGTAGATTTTATTAATAAGAAAACACCAAACCTAATACTTTAAAAAAAAAAACCAAAAACCCAACAGTCAAAATACAATAATTATAATATTAAACACTTGCTATCTGTGTATAAAGACAAAATCAGTTCGTCCAGTGTGTTTATGTAGAACCACTAAGATAAAACAGCAGAATAGCAAAATTCCCACAAATCATCATAGGCGGAGACATTTTGCACCAGTCAATCACAACATAACATGGTCAATTTCTGCTCTCCCTACACTACTCAAAACTGAGAGCCGCTTTAAAGACAGAACTGGTGCTCACTTGGGTTTATGTTATGTCCAGATGAGGGCAATCTGGCAGTTAAAGTTTTTTAAACAAGCAATCAGAGGTTAAATGAAACCACAAAACAGAGGAAGAATGTCCCAAGAGTTCATTTAGATGGATTTGATGTCCCAAGATTTCATTTAGGTGGATTTGATCCATGTTATTCTTCTTGGGAAGATCAACAATCAAATAGTATGGGCAAATTCTTTTAATGACCAACCTGGAATTTTTTCCGATTTCTTATTTCTCTAGGGCCTTTTCCCCTTCATGTCTGGGTATCACTCTCCATAAAGACAAGGCAAAATCTCACAAATAGAGGTGTTTACCTAAACTTTTAAGAAATAATTAAATTTTATTTTATTTTTCTTAAAACTACTTGCTGAAGAACTGGAAAATGAAGAACTGCTACAACATGGGACTTCCCATAACTGTTTTCCAGTAGAGAGACAGACATCCTCAAGAGACTATCTTCAAAAGTCAGACAGGACAGGCTCCAGCCCCAGGACAGGAGAAAAAGCTGGTTTCCGTGTGTTGATAGGGTCACAAATACAAAGACCATGAGGTTCTCTTCCCCTATCAATGTTTGAGTACACTGAAGTAAGTGTCTTCATTTTTTTACTTACCCCCAATCAAAGATAACAAATTGAGTAAAAAAATAGATAGAATGCATTTCTACCTCAATCTGGGTGGTGTTGTCATGTCTCTCTTCAAGCAGCAGGTCTGTGAAACCCCCCGGCTCAGAGGAATCCTGCCCCATGCTA
The DNA here is from genome assembly GCA_035582835.1 of Phoebastria nigripes. NCBI lineage: Eukaryota > Metazoa > Chordata > Aves > Procellariiformes > Diomedeidae > Phoebastria > Phoebastria nigripes. The sequence goes on along the minus strand of JAYKAV010002936.1, from coordinate 208,493 downwards.
GCTCTGTTGGTGTCAACTGATTTGAGAGACTCTGAGTGCCTTCTCCACCTGTGGCTGTTTACATGTGAATCCACTCGCACATTTTCCTCCACTCGAGGGAAGCTCTGAACAACTTCATAAAGCACATCTGTTTGACAAAAAAAAAAGAACAAGATAATGAGTGAGTGGAACTTTGGTTTACTAATCACAACTGAAAACCTAAGAATAGTAATCTTTTAATAAATGTTTCGAACCACTCTATAGCATAGCCAATTATATCTCTGATAAAGCTTCTACAACAGCGTAAGAGTTTAAAAGAAGGGACAGCATATTATACTTCTACAAAATTCAAGATTTTGGACTAAGTTTTGCAGACTCCTCTAAACATCCCAAATGTTTTATTTTCCTGCTTATTTTATGTCTGGGAAAAATTTTCCCTGTAACTTTTGTAACTTTGATACTTTCCTACCCATAGGTGTCACTTTTCAAAAGAAAACAAATCTAAGAAAAAAATCAGTTAATCATCTAACAAAACAAAAGTAGAAGAGGCAGAGAAACACTGGTACGGACTTAGCTTTTGCTGCTGATTTTAAGTAGAAAGAGCTTGGAAGCCATGGTGAAAGGCAGCCAAATAAACATTATGAGAGGCATGAAATTCCCATAAACATCTGTTCCAGTGTAAAAATAAAGCTGCCCCATTGTATAAGTGATAAATGAAAATGATGTGTGAAGTCTGCAGACACCCACTATGTCCCCTGCAAAGGGTGAGCAGTTGGCTGGTGTGTTTTACATATTCCTTTTGGACTTTATTCATGTTCATTCACAACTTTTTCATGGTAGTAAAACTATGACCAAGAGAAAACCATAAATTCTTCAGCAGGTTCCAGTTTGCCCAATCCAAAAGCCAACCAAAGTTTTTTTGTTAATTTATTTCAGTTAACACCATCAAGAGGTAATTTTGCATACTTTGCACTAAAAATCAGATATGCTTTTTGTACTGTCTTTGGGTCTAAAAGAAGTAGAGGGGTGCTCTGTGCCTTCCATGTGCCAGGAAGAAGGGGATCTTGTTCAAAAAACAAAACTGTGAGGTTCCAAATGAACTCTCAAGAGAAGTGGCAAAGTAAAAGAAAAATACTGAGGGAAAGGATAGACTAGTAAATAAATTATTTGTAGAAATATTTCCATTGCTTCTGCTTGATAGAAGCTTCTGAGCAAAGGAAGGCACCACTTCCAAGGTCCTTACTAAGCATTGCACATGTTGTCTTCTAGGTACAGAAGAGACAGAAAAATAGAAAATTACCTATCAAATGTTTAAACAAGAAATAAGTTTTACTACATCATAGCAGGAACAGGTATAGGAGTCATGGATACAGGAGAATCTGCCAGACATTGTTATTGACAGACTAGAAAGAGTTACAGTACAGAAACAGTGTTTAATACGATTCAGGCTCTGTGTGATTCCATTTTTCTATCGAATTCCCCCAAATCTACTAAACGTGTTTCCTAAGCTATTCGATCGCTCTCAACCACGCTGAAATTAATGTGAGCTGAAGGTGCTTTGACATCTAGAAAAATCAGAATTTAATAGAGATGCAAAATAAGTAATCTCAGGCCATAACTTTCCTCAGACCCAAGTAATCAGACTTCTTTTAATTGGTGGCTTTTTGAAACCTGTTTCCTTGCATTTCTTAAAAGCCTTAGAACACTTGTCTTGAACAAATTGCCACTGTGCTCCCTGTTTTTATCAGGCAATCAGCTGCCAGATGCAGAGGGATAGCTCAGCAGATGAATTGACTTATTCCTCCGTGGTCCTTATCAAAATCTATTCAAACCTGCCCTCTCTGCTTCAGCTTGGAGGCACTCACCGTGGTGTTACGGGGATAAGGGCATCAGAAAGCTGACAGACACGGCAAACTTCTCAGATACAATCACAGATAGGCACTTTCTGCCTGTGATAGGCAATGCCTGAGGCTGGATCCATGGAGTCAAAGTTTGCCCTCCTGCCCCAGCTGGGTCGACGGCACTAAGACACCTCAGCACCCGCTGCAAGGCACAGGGAGCATTAGACACCTACAAACGGGGGTCACAGTGCAACAGCTACGTGTCTGCAGGACCCCGCTCCCTTCTTCTCAAGCATTTTCCCTGGCTGCCCTTGGTGGCTCAAAACCCACATTCAGAGAGGCAAAAAGCATATTTACCCGCATTTTGCAGTCCCACTGCAGCCTACTCTTTTTATGGTCAACAATCAACATGTTGAGGCAATCACCGAAATTAGGAAATAGAAAATGCGAAAGTTAGGGGAGGGTCTTAAAGCCTATTAACCTCAGGCTGAGCCTCGCCTGCAAAGGAAAGCAATTATACTTTGTTCTCCTACATCCTGAATAGAAATGAATGCGGTTTCTAAGCTTTAAGGTGTTGTAACATAAACTGCTTTTAAAAATAATAATAATACAGTACTAGAGAGAAGAAGGAGATAAGTATGTTCAGGTATTTCCACTGGCTTGGAAATTCTACACATTTTTCTCCATAATTTTCTTTTACAGTATAATTGCATCTGCAAAATTTGGCATGGGCCATTCCCCATTAGAGAAATCTTTGACGTTGTCAGTGCACAACTTTTATCCTGTTTCAACTGTTTAATGATGTGATTTTTGTCTTGAAACACAGAAAATACTCTAAACCATATTGTTACTGCCATTACACTGATAAATATTATTTTACAGGTACAAGTTACACTGACATAAGGAAGCTTTATAATCATCTGACTACATTCAGAATGCATTATATCCTTCTAAATTTAATAGTAGCAAGAATTAAAAGCATTAACTGATAACGTTTTCAGTTTAAAGTCTTCGGGGTTTTGTTTCACTATTATCTGTGAAAGCTTCTACCAGTGTTACCACTAGACTAGTTAACTGTCCTGGACTGGCAGAGTGGGGATACTGAAGCTACAATGTGAGATAAAATCTGGATGTGTTTTCAGGGAATAGAGAGAGACATTTACTGTAGGCTTCCTCCTTCCTTAAACCTTTTCCTTAAGCTGCTGGGGACAGAGAGAGAGAGACGATGGGCTTGGCCAGACGAGCTCTGATCCAGTGTGGTGTCTCTGGTTTATCCCAACAGATTTCTAACGCTGAGAAAGTGACAAACAAGATTTTTTTTTTTTTTTTAAATGAGCTGAACAGGGTGTTTTCCTTTTATGTAAATATAATTGAAATATATAAATTCTCAGAAAATGGATAGATAAATTAATTTTCAAGTTCTAAACGCAGGCAGCTCATGAAGAAAAAGCATTCAGAGACCTAAAATTCCAATACTTTACAATTTAGAACTATTTTGTGTTTATGGTTGAAATCTCTGTGTAGCTAATAAATCACATAAAAGGCATTTTAGAGGAAATGTACCAAAGTATTATACTCTTATCTTTTAGATCTCGGAGCTCGCACCTAATTAATACTGAAGGAGAACATGTTATTGAAATTGGAAAGCAGCCAAATGCTGTAATATCTGATTAATAATAAAATCATAATATTGGCAAACATAGATGAGTAGTAACTTGTTCAACCTGTATGAACAGAGACTCGGAACTACAACAAGCCTTCAAATCAGTTAAAATTGGAACTACAGTTTTCAACTGATATTTTTAGGTGCAAACCACAAAAGTGTTATATATAGTTCTGTCACTGGCATGCAAATACCTCAGTGTGAAGATCTGTGGAGTGATATTGTACTGTAGTATTTTGGAAGCAGTGAAAATAGACTACAGGACTTTCCAATGAATATGTAATTAAGCTGGTGTTTTGGTCTGATCTTTCAGCTCTTGTCCTTGAAGTTTTCATAAAATTAGCAATGAAAATCAGTATGTCTGCAGCTCCTTTCCCCCTTGGGTTAAGTTAAAATTTAAGATTTTATCTCTGTGTTGAATAAAGCTAGAAAGGCAGCGGGGTGGGGGTGAGGGAGACAAATCTATAAAAAGCTTTCACAGCTCTGAGATGATTTGGAGTTAATGACTGACTGTTGGCAAGTTCAGAAGCTCTTGTTGCAGTTGGCCAGTTCAGGCCTTCGTAGTTGATGTGATTGATCAGATTTACCACCAAAGGCTTTCAGGGTATAGGGGCATCATTCACACTAACTGGAAGGACCTATGCAGAATATTTAGAGAGGAAACAGGAAGGCGAATGGGTGAAAATTACAGACAGACTCGCTTTTGCTTACATCTAAGACAGGTGCTTCAAATTTCCTTCTGTACAGGTTTACATGCTCACAGGAAAAAGACTTTTAAAGGATTTTGGCATCTAAAAGATTTTTGGCATTGCCTAAACCACCATGGACCCAGATAATAGCTTTTTGACTACCTTAGCTTGCATTTTAACAATTACTAAACACACTTTTAAATGGTATTAAGCTAACCTGATGGAGGACACATGGCCAAAACCTGTATCTTCTTGTACATCAGGACCTGACTTTCGAGGTGGCTCTGCTAGTCTGAGGTTTTTGGCAGGAAGATGCGTGTCCTGTACTACTAAAGTACACAGAACTGCTTAACACTTATATCATTAACACAAATCAATGCTGAAAGTGGACAACAACTGAATACGTAGAGAAGTTTGTCTACTTCAATATTATGAATTATGCAAGCAGCTCGTACAGATTGGAAGTGCAGATTGGGCTATACAAGAAAGATTTGCAGAAGGGGAAGAGGCCGCCTGACTACAGCGAAGGCACAGGTTCTCTGCTTTGCCAAGTCTGCCCTCAAAGAAAAAGGGAAAAAATCTAAGTAAATAAAACCAAAATGAAACAGCAGAGCTTGACAAGTAAGACAGCTCTGATTTAGTAGGGAAGTCTGGTCTGCATAAAGCTTTATTTAGAATGAAGATCTAGCTCTCACTTTACAAAAAAAAAGAAACATTCAAAATTTTATGAACAGCAATGTAATTAAAGAGGAGAGAAACCCTATTTTGAAACAAAAAAGCCAAATAGGTAAATCATCTACCACTCATTCAACTGTTTTTGGTTTCTTTTCCCCTTTTTCATGAGGTCAAACAGAGGTTTGTGGAATGTTTCAGCACGTCAGAATTTCAGAATTGCATTTCTGAAAAACATGCGTTAATTACATTTCATGATAGCACATATTTAGGCCAACTCTGCTATTTGACTAATTTCATAAATGCACCACAATCAACAAGACTTTTTTTTGAAAGCCCAGAAATACTCACATATTGAAACCTCTATTCAACAGATTGCTTGTGAGATATAGTATCATCTTTCTAAATCTGCTAAAGCCCAAATGCCAGCAAAATCAAAATTATTCATCAAGGAACAGAAAATGCCATCATACTCCTTTAACTTAAGTAACTTTCTATAGCCCACCTCATGAATCTTTATTTTTACTATGACCATTTTATTAGTAAAGATGAGAAACCAACTGTTGGTGGAAGATATGAATACTGGACCCATGAAATGATAGACTCTTCAAAACATAAATGTTTCTTTAAAGGATTCTCCAAGTAGAGTGCTCATATACTGAATGCCCAATATCACAGCAAAATCAATCATACTTCTTGCAAAGAATTTCCAGTTTAAATTATCTCTGCCTATGAACAGCTCAACACTATAGAAACTTCCTTTTCTGCTGTACCTGATTCATGGGACTAGAACCAATTCCATCTTTCTGACCTTAATTTAGGAAAGAAATAACAGATACGCTTGACTTATAATATGTCCATGATAATGATAGGATAAATTTCTTAACAAACTCATAAATAATATGGTTTGTAAAAACTATCCCACAGTGACAATTAGCACACAAACAGCTGTGTCAATTTGGATCATGATTTTAAAAAACAACAAAAGACCACACGCTGACATTTTCTTTTTAAAGCTTGGCTGAGACTGCTAAAAGAATTTTAATATTATGTGTGAGAATGACACTTAGGATGATCCTATTTTTACCAAACAGGAGATGAGAATTTGTGTGGCCTACAAAGGGAGTCAGAGGTTAACAATAATAAAATACTGAATGATGGCAGATTATGATCACAGTACTGAAACTACTGCTGTTGAATTGTATGCTCAGAACAACAAATAATGTCTAAAATAATAACACCATCTTGATACATGTTTTTCTTGCAATTATACAATAAAAAGCTACTACGACTTGTGTCCAATACAGAGTTAGTATCCAATAATAACAGGTACTATGGCAGGGAAATAACATAACTGGTAATTTCCTTACAGATGCATTTTATCAACAATATGAATTCAGACTTTTCCCTTTGCAACCTCTTTCTATTCAATAATTATCTTTCACCACTACAAGTGGTCCCAAAGAGCATATTACCATGCTTCTAGAAGTTTATCTTCGCCATAACTATAACAGCTGCAGGTTTGTTTGTTTGTTTTTTTGTTTGGTTTTTTTTTTTTTTTTTTTTTTTTTTTTTTTTTTTTTTTTTTTTTTTAAATTGTCTAATTTACTTTCATTTTGCAATTATTTATGTAATCATACTGGTAAATTAAAATGGTATTGGTAAAGTCAGGAGTCCGAGTCCACTGGTAACAATACTGTAACTTTGATTAGCATACATCAACACTGAGGAAATATTGTCTAATTCCAGCTTCATGCATACTCTCCAGCTACATAAACACAATAATTTAACATGCATGTTGAATTTATAAGCAATCTGATTATAGCTTTATAATGTATTATGGATTTGTTTTGCTACTCTTCCTGTCAGTTCCACTCAGGGACCAGGACCTAGGTTTATTGCTAACTGGATACACGCAAAACAAACAAACAAAAAAAAACAACTCACGCCTCAAAGAAGGCTTGCAGTCTTGAACATGCTGAGTAATAAGAGAATGGAGAGAGAGTTTTGGTCAGTAAACAGTGATATCAGTCATCATCAAAAACCTAACCAGTATCAAGATTTTTAAGCCATTATAGTAAGAAGAAGATTTAAAAAGGAAAAAAGGATGTGTTATCATTTGATGTGCTTAAATGTTTTAATACACACAATCTAGATGGATTTAAGTTGCTGTCACAACTGAGGTTTAAACAGTGACAAGAGTCTAGGGAACGCCGATGGTAACAGAAGTGGAAGGCATATAACCTTTCACATCTACTAGGCTCTTACATGTCTCATGCACATCTGCATCCCACCGACGCAGACCTTTTGTATTACTTTTGAAACAGTAAAATCACAATTAGTTTATGCTAACAGTGAAGATTATAATCCTTTATCGCAACCCTCCACTTTCTGAGACAGGGAGACAAAATCGCTTTGAAAGGAAACCACAGAAAATGAAGATGGAATTGATTCCGGTTTAGCCTTTCCTTACAAAAGAAGAAGCTCTAATAGGCTTAGATACCCAGCCATGGCAAATCCAATTGGAGTACTACTTGGCATACCTATTAACAAAAAAACAGAAAAGCCAGAATTGTGTAGTTCTGATTTAATTTAAAACTCCACAGAGGTACTGTTACTGATGTGATATTTTCAGAGCCTTCAGGTGGATCAGGTCAGAGAGCTGGACCTCATGGAACACGTGAAAAAATTCAAAACCATGCTATTAGTGCCTATCTAAACTCAGTATACAATGCACAACTGAAATAGTTCCTCCAACTGAAAAATGGGAAGGTAAAGAGTTTTCTTTCTCCTTAAGTGTTGCTTGTCTCAGCTGCTGTAACTTCAGTATAGCTTCTTTTCACATAGCTTTGGTCTTTGTTATACATACAACCATTTATTAACACTGGCCTTCAACCTTTTTTCAGCTGGAGATCCCTAAAAATTTCCTAGTAGGGTTGTAAATTCAAGCCTACTCAAAGGAATACTTCCCAGTTCTTGTTTTCCTCTCCTTCATTCCAGCATAAAATTTTGCATTTTGGAAGGGAAGCCTGACTCTCCTAATCTCACCTGACTAGCAGAAAAGAGGTGCTTCTTGATACATTGAACAGTGCTGGGATTCTTCCTTCTGGCCTTTTACTTTCAGCTACCCATATTCAGCATGATTAACATCATTTAATGTTTGCACACCATACAAAGAGGTTTCATATCCACATTCCCAGTAGCACTTCCAATAATTACTAGCAATCCAGATACCTAAGTGTATGTAGGTGAATATTTATCACATATTAAGTTTCCACATAAAGGAAAAGGAAGAATATCTGTAATGTTCTTATGTTCCTGGCACACAACTCAAAGTATTCATAATTGTATTTTCTTGTGGATTATCAAACTACAGCATAGAAAAGCAGGAAGTTAACATGTTTTAAATTATCTGAGGTTTTCTGATTAACCATCATAGCAATAGTGTAAAAATGTTCATTCATGTGTAATATACGCATCTTCTGTCCAAACTTCACTATATCACAAACCCTTGCTAAGCCACAAAGTTATTTGTATAAAAAGCAGCAACAAATAAAGAATTTAACAAAAAATTGTCCTGCTAAGAGAAACGGAGATGTCTCTGTAATAGTCTATTTATATCCAAATTCTTGCTTTTCCAACCTAGATTCAAAGGTTTTCCAGAGAATATTAATACCAACTTTACCTTATTTAAAGGCATTGGACAAAAGTTTATAAAGGCTTTTTTCTAGTCGATAACTGGATTACATTACGGTTGCCAACATTGGACACTAGCATCTCCAATGTGTCCACCTCACAGTTCCAATTTGAAAGCATCTTTCTTTTTCGTGAAGGATCCAGCAAACTTGTGCACTAGAACAACATAAGGATGCCAGTCCCATGGTGGGTCAGCTTCTCCTCCAGATTCAGGCTTAACCAGAACAAGCGAGCAATCCATTCAGCTAGAAGACATGCACCAATGTGCACAGATATGTAGATGATAAAAACAGAACTAAAAAGTTAGATGGAAAATTTTGCAGTCACATCATTAGGACTAACTTCTGTTTCTGGGCAGCAGAGAAAAGCATATGAAAATGAAATAGTCATTCATAATTTGAACTGCAGCATATGTTTGGAACTCCTTTTGCATGACTTGTCGAGGGAGAAGAGAGCATATATCTGGGATGTGCCAAACTGTGTTAGCTTGGCTAATTTATGCCCTTCCCAGCAGTCAATGGCAAATGCAGCTTTGGTAGAAGGGTTGTCTTCATTTTCAGCCTGAGGAAAAGCCAGGGGCTAAGAGAGATGCAAGCCTGTTGCTTGAAAAACGGATTAGCACAGACAGCTACACTTTTTGTAGTCTGCAAAGAGCAGCAATTCCAGGGACACTGCTCTGGCCAAGACAACATTGGTTAGCTCTCCACAGGCCTGTCACTCACTGGTGCTGGAGCAGCATCAGAGGGTAATTGGCTTCCTGGGTAGCCCTGTCAGGCTGACTTCGAGTCAGGCACAGGGATCAATGTCAGCATTCACACCAAAGGCAACCACGCTGGACTTGGTGACTCAAGCAAAGAGATACAGACAGGAAAACAAAGCTCACATACCAACACAATGGAGCTACCCATACATACATGTATATGCAACATCACCTCGCAGGCACAGATTAAATTCTGAGCAACCTGGTGCAGTGGAAATAAGAGAAGAAAGGTGGCATAACACCTCATCGGGTACAACAAACTCTGATGGACACACAGACCAAGGTTTTCCTCTCCTCCCTTGTTAGGAGTGCCCAAGAGACTGTAACCACCTTGTTAACAAGTTTGTCTGCAAGTAGGGACAAACTCCTAACCCTTACTTGCTCCTAACTCATTTCTTACTGAGTCTGTGGCTGTGGGCCAATATACAGCCTACATAAAGGGTGCCACCGCTCAGAACTCAAACCAGCCTGAACACCTTCAAACAAGGCAGATCATGCAACGTAGCCCCAGTGTGACTGAACCATGACACATTTTTCCTGCTGTGTCCTCAGTTCCCTCTGCCCCCCTCACGGGAGTAGAAAGGAAGTGGTTTGTGATATTAGATGTTTCACAGAGCTCAGGATTTGGAACACTGGAAAATGAACAAGCAATTGCCATTGCCCAGAAGTGCGTAGCAGGGAATGAAATAGTATCTGACATTATAAAAGCTGAATAAAAAAGCTGCATGACTTTTCTTCCACTGTGCTGGTAAAGGAAAGTTTTTGAAGATGGGAAGGTAAAAATTTACGACTGTTTGTGGAGACATAACTTGGGCTTTCCTTCAGCTCAATGCTAAAATGCACAAAACGATTTCAGACAGAACTTAAAATTTAAAACCCTCCATTTTCATTATGGATTAAATAAGGAAATTTTATGTCTTCTTTCATTTTCTGCACATGAAGGTTTCCTAGACCAACAGTGATTCAGGATTAGAAAGACTATGCCAGTTCCAAGTAAATAGATTGATCATTTGTGGAATTAATGAATTCATTTAATAAAAAGTGAAGGCTTAGTGCCAGAACTCACTACACTGTGGTGTCAAGACAGGGTTTTCATAAAACATCCTGCAAAAAGTAAAAGTAGTAAATTGGCATGTTCAAACATGGACTTGCTCCAAGGGTCAGGAAAAATAAAGATGGTCTCACTGGGCTTATGTGGTGGGGTAACATGTTTAGGTCAGCAATGATTGAGAAATACATTAAATGTTAGTACTTTAAAATTCTCAAAATTCTTTTGACCTAATTTTCTTGGCTTTACAGATACACTGAATTATGATTACTGTGCTTTATTCTTGAGGCTTTTTCTGTAGAGATGGGATGGTCAAGAAATGACAATGATAATTTTTTTAAAAGAAGAGCTTGAAGCTTCTTTCAATGTCTCTTCACCCTCAACCAACAATTGCTGTTCAACTTAAATTTCCCTATACATTTACCCAGTTCCCTCATTTCTGTATCTTTTGTTCCAAAATAATAGTACAAAACTTTAAAAAAGAAGATCTATTGCCTTCCATTTTCATCAATATGCATTAAGTAGGTATTTTCAGGACTTTTGAAAACATAAAAATGATTTTAAACCATAAGGGCTCCAATCTGGCCCAATGCAGTAAGTCAGTACCGCAGATAGGGCCCTCCGTAAGACCAGCCACTGGAGAAGTCAGAACCTTTCAACTTTCCAGGAAGCACAAGAGAAAACTAAGTAACTATAGTAAATATATATGGTGTAGAGACAGATTCTATAAAAGGAACAAAACTGTACTGTGAAAGCCTGGGTTACTTAATTTTTAATAGTATTTTTGCAAAATAGCTCAATGGATGCTTCACTTTTGCTATCTGTAAGATGCAGATAATGATACTGGCTTTGTCTGTTAAACATATTCTGTGTTACTGATGACAAGTGCTAGATAGTATATGTGCTATTTTATAACTGAAATGCCATTGTTTATTTCTTCCAGACTCTCTGTTACCGTGCAGGGGCAAACTATTTTCTGTCTTATCAAACAAAGATTAAATTTGTCACTGAGATTAAAATGGGTCTAAATGCCTTCAGCTTCTTCTCGTTTTAGCTTCATCAGGAGATCTGCTGGAGAAAACATCGTATTTCTAGCACGCTAATGGGAGGAAATTAGAGTGGAGACCGTTCTTAAGCTCTGGCACAAAATCTGCATTGCTAGACTTGATGCGGGAAMAAAAAAAAAAAAAATTGTAAATTAAGGAGGAATTGTTGCAGATATGTATTTAGAGTCAAAGAACAGCTGTATTAAACCTATCAAGAAGCAAGAGACATAAAAATAAGAATTAAGCCAGTTAGAGATATGAATGATAGAAATTCTTTGTTCGGCAGAAAAGAAATAATCCATTTGAAAACTGGCAGAGATACCGGTGAAACAGAAGAGAAAATGTTGCATCAATCTTGAAACTTGTCAAAGCAATGAAATTATCTAGCAAATGTTTAATTGGACTGCCCGATATATGGAGTATCGAATACTGCCTTTCTCTTCTCCCAAAAGACAGACAAACTAGTACTGTGGACTATGCGGCTATGGGGATTAAAGTGCAGGAAGGGCATGTTTTCACAGTTTTTAACTAACCAACAGGACTGGAAGGACTCAACTCCTATAAAGGGGTTTTAGAATTTACAAATAAAGTATAGTTTTTTATATATATTACATTTGACACTGTTTACATGCACTTCCATCGTGCCTAAATAAAATGAGGGAACTCCATTGCTGGCATCCACTTTTAATACATGGAACTTACATGGAACTTAGTTATTTGGATAGACATGTTCTGGGGAAAGACTGAATAAATGTGGTTTTTTTCTTTATTATACACCTTCCAATTCTACCACAACATTCCCAAGAAAAAACATTAACAGCTTTGCAGCACTCCCGCTGGGGTGGCTTTGCTAGCATGCTGTGTATGTATGTTTCATCTGTGCATTTTCTTAATGAGGAGGCAGAGATGGATACTGCTGTGCTGCAAAGCACATGGTGGGGGATGAGCCAGCTCAAATGACCTCACTCTACGCTTACGAAAGGACAGATTTACAACACACTCTGCTGTGCCTTGTGCTTTTCTAAGTGGAAGATAGGATGTTATGTAATGTGTGAAGATCATTAAACATTGATCATCACATGAAGAGTATGTTATTTTACTTTTCAAAGGGTAAAAAAGAACAGAGGCAACACACAGAACAAGACAGTTCAGTACATTTCTTAAAAAACCACAAGTGTGCTTAAGTGCTTTGGAGGGGCTTATTTTGTAAATGAAGCTGAGCTTATAGGGGCTCAGACTTGGTAAACTCAGTGACTTCGATGCATGCAAACACTGCCCAGTGCATTAAGACAGCTGAAGGGATGACTCTACGAGGAAGAGACCTTCTTCACAAGAAGGTTTGTTTTCTTCTTGGGTAATCACGATGGTGCAGAGCATTTACACTTCTATTCAGCAACTTGCTCAAGCTGTTGCTCAGGTTCTTTATTATCACTGGTTAGAAGGCAAATTCAAAGAAGAAAGAGGGGAAAAATATCTGGAAATAAGAGTGAATATAGCGGGTTTTAAAAGGTTTTGGACACAATGACATTTGAATGTTTACCTCCTCCTGGCTTATTAATGAAAGACAGGATTACTCCATGTACAGAACGATTTGGGAAAATACGTCAGTCGAAATGTGGCCTATTTTGTTACAGAGAGACTGATATAGCCGTAAAATATACTTGAAAAATCACCCGTTTCTTCTTATTCTACCCACTACAGATTTTATTCCTAACAAGCACATATTAACGCTGTCTCAACATGCTATTTTTTTTCCTTTCCAAACAAAGTACAGTGCCAGCAGCCAGCTATGATTCCCCATACCCTGTCCTTGAGACTCAATGACAGTAAAGCACTAGCCAGTTGCACAAAAAGACATCTTTTACAGCAGTCTTATATTTCTATGTTAATGCATCTTGCTGCCAAGGTTTTAACCCACAGACTGGCTGACAGCCCATCCAGAGCCACAGCAGCCGCAGTAAGGTTTGGAAACCAACTGTCTACATCTTGCAACAGGGAACTGATTCAACAACAACTAGACTTCATTCACTGTTATAAGAGTAAAATGCAAAGATTTACCTGATACCTGGACAGAATATGACCCTAGAAATCATATTTAAATTTCTCAAGAACATATTCATAGTCATTTTGGTTTTGTTCCTAATTAGCTCAATGCAGAGAAGTAGCAGGGCACAAACTCTGCCTTTGTACCACATACATTCACACTGTCAAACCACTTACATCTCATGCAAGTCTCAACCTGGTGAACTTAAATGGGACTTTAACAGTCCCTAGAACTGCTCATCTTCCACAGGGCTGTCAGTTCCACTCTACTGAGGAGTTAATCTTGAATTAATCTGCCTTCTTGCTGAATGCTGACTGCCTTCCTCAACATGTACACCTCATTTACTCATGCAGAGAAACAGCTCGGTCACTACAGATATATCATTCCATGTCTGAATTATAGAGGGATAAATTACCAATTCCTGGATGTCTAGGTGACCTGGACAAGCGACTGCTAAGCTTGCAGAGGCTGGCTCTCCTTGTGCAGTATATCCCACAAACCCATCAGTTTAACAAACCCACTACAGTTAACAGGCCTGGTCTATGGTATTTTCTCTTCAGATAAATATAAGGACTGGGCTATCTAGCAGTAAAGGATGCAGCCAGGATCAGTCAGTAAAAGACTCTGGCAGCCTACATGTCCCCACCTTACTAAGAGCTGGCTTGGCCACCTTTCTTCCCAGCCTGAGCAGCTTACTTGCTCCTGCTTTTCAGTTTTGGAAAGCATGTGCTCACTGTGACAGAACTCCCTCTCAAAACACAGAGTAAACTCTTTTCTTCTTAAATCGGGGCTAGTGACAGTCCCCAAGGATTTTCTAAACTGTCCATCCCACCCCCTCTCTTTTGTTCCAATTAGTCTTCAATATTTTCTGGAACAACTTCAAAAGCAGGACAGCTTGCTAGGAGATGGAAGACTTCCTCCAGGGTAAAGGGAGCCTTGAACTCTCTGTCCCACTTCCCTGCAAAGTGCATAACCACTAGGATACTACGCAAACACAAGACACCAGTACTTGGTGCTTAGAAGACAAACTGAGACCTTTTCTCATTTCTTGCAAAGACCAACTGCAGGTGCCACTCTCAGAAGGGCATTGCACACGCCGGATCCTGAGGCAACTAGGTCTCTTCTTTCAGCCCTTAACCGAGCAGCTAATCCCCAGAAAGAAGCAGGATTTCAGACACACGATGGGCATTGCTTGTTTTTGTTTCTCATTTTCAGGTAACTCCCAGATCCACAAACGGGCGTTTGGGATTGCAATTTAAGTATTAACAGTAAACAAATAACACAAGGCTTTAATTCCACTTGGGAATTAGAAAGCTACAAGTTTGTCATGAAAACACTGAGTTTGTAGGTGCTCAAGTCCTTTATCACATTTGTAACCTTAAACAAATTTGGGAGCAAGAGTTTGTTAAACACTAATCAGTGTTGACGGCAAATGCACACTTGCTTCAAAGACTAAATATGCTTCTGCAGCCTTTGAGTTTTCTGGTTTCATGTCAGTCATGTGGAAGTTTCTCATAGTTTGGTACACTTGGGCACATTGTTTGGCTCTAAATGAGCCCCCCAAACCACTGACACTTCCATGAACCAGGGCCTTTCAAAGGCCTGTTTTTTAACTGAACTCTATTGCGTAACTCCTAGTGGCCATTTTCCCTCTTTTCCATTAATGGTAAACCAAAACCTCACAACTTCTTGTGCCCCAAATTAATCTCCACTTCTGCCTTGTTATGCCAAAAGCTGCAGATTTTCCACACAGTGTATGCTTCCCTTCACATGATTTAGCTAAGCTGTTTCTAAGCATCTGTCTAGTATCATCTGTTTGTAAAAAAGGATGAAGCATATATCACTTTTTACCTACTCCTGGAGGAGAAAAGTAATAAAAGACAGCACATTCAGCCTCCTCCTCTCACATAAATGCAGTAAGAAGGGAAAAAGCAACAACTTACTTTATTACTCCCACCACTTTTGCTGAAGTAAGGAGACTGAAAGCTGTGGGAGAAAACTTTCGGTGTCATTAATACAACTTCTCCACAGGAAACACGGGCTCATCAATAGATTGTTTTTCAGCTTAAGCTTTAAATATGAGTGATTTCACAAGCACGAGTTCAAACAACTTCTTTTAGGTCTGTAATGCACTGGTACTCAAACATTTGCAAATTGAATCTCCCTTCAACTTTTCTTGTGTTTTTTTCCCTCCCCCTACCTGTGCATGTGCCACCACTCCTCACTGTGTGCCCTGCCCCTGACACCCCCTCCCTCCCCCCTGCAGGGTATAATAACCCAGAGTGGCTATTCCCTCCGATGTCCTTGGACTCCAAAGCAAGTCCCTCAACATCCAACCTAAGTTATCCTTCCCATATCCTGAACACCGGCTTTTATTAGAGGCTCCGCCACCTGGAGCCCTGACAGCTCCATCCCACCAGCTACAGACCTATACAGGGAAATCCTCCTTTTAGGTGTTTCCTCAGGTTTCCTTCTGCCCCCAGTTCAGTAAATCAGCACTTTGCAGCCCTACCCTGATCATCTCCTCCCTTTTCCTCAGCTGCCTGGTCTGTCCAGATCAGCCTGTGCTCTCCCAGGAAGAGGCATGGTGTCAGACCCCATGTTGCATCCCTTTTGTTTAGCCTAGCTGCTAGGGAGGAGGAGGAGGAGAGCAGAGAGGAAAAGGTGATATTGCATGCAGAGACTGTCTCGTAGCCTCAGCCACTGGCTTTGGCCCCACTTGCCTGCTACCTCTTCCCAACCTTATTGTCTGAAATTAGATGTTATCCTCTTCAGTGACCTGTCAGAGGAAGATAAAACAGCAGAGGGGAGAGTAAGACTCTGTGGAGCTCTGCACAGAGTCAGAAAATCACTGTTCTGATAAGCAACGTGACAAGCCTGAACTCTATTTTGCTATCATATACTTTCTCAGTATCACAAAAGGAATCTTATTTCTGGTTTTAAAATTTGAAAATTAGGACCTTTCATATCTGAACTTAATATCAGAAATGTGTCACATTATGAGTGCATAGGAACAGCACTGGCCTTATTTCACACTCTTCAAACCTGTGGACAATGAACTTGCATGTTTTAATTTACAGAACAGTTTACGTGCATATTATAATTTGTTACTGTTCCATGAACAAATGTGACATAAATCACTAAGAAAATCACTTAGTCAAGGCAATGGCAAAACAGCGAAGTGGTTTGCATGCACATAGGGACTGGAATAAAATGGCTGTGCACATTGAGTCCAGTGGGACATCTAGATTCCAGGAAAAAGAGGAAGGTAATTTACTGATGATATCTAACATACAGCAACACCATAAAACTGCTAGTCATTGAGTGGGCTCGTCTTGCCTCTCTTAGAAAACTCAGATTCTAGAAAACTCAGAAGACGACAGAATTCTAGTATTCTTCTACTGCAAGATACACCATATATCCAAGAAATGGACATCTTTAAATCTTACAGAGTGATCTGGAAGCCATACATGGTGCGTTACAGTGATTAGGAGTACTTGCTGGTGGTCTGCAGAGAGCTGATTAGTCACAGCATGCTGCTTTCTCTGTATTCAGCTGTTAAACAACATTTAAAAAGTTAAACTCGTATTAAAAATTTATCTGATATTTCTTGTTCCATGTAAGCAATTGCTGCAATTGCCACAGGAATATTATTCTGTTGCCAGAAAGAGGATAATGATCTATGCAATGGCAAACAGGCTGGGAAGTAGGCCCATGAGGCAACATCTCTGTTGAAACATGAATTTGTGAATGATTTGTATTACCAAACCCTTTGGCCAGCATTGCTTGACATGACTGAGCATTCCACATTTTGCAGGTGCCTGATGGAAGCATCTTAAAGAGGTATAATTTTTGCAGGGTCACCTGTTAGCACTTTCTGAACATCATGCCATCCCGAAACATGTCCCCACAGACATCCACCAACTCCTGATCTTCTTGTTCTTCTCATTAGTAAGCTCAGTTTCTTCCTCATATTGGCACTATCCACACACAGTTCAAGACTTAGAATTATAATCACTTCTGGGATAGGCAAATGCAAGTATGTAACCTCCTGAAGATCTAATGATTTCAGTGGAGTTGTGGATGTTCAGAGTCCCTTTGATGTCAGGCCGATTCCAGTATGGCATGGTGTCTGACTGGAGGTGGGAGCCTCTCTGAAACATCCAGCCGCAGAAAACGGAGTTGAATTCAGCTGTAACAGACTCCCACATTTCTGGAAACAGGTACTGCTACCTTCTTACAAGTCTATATGCCTCATACAACATCAGGTGGAGGAGATCATCGCCCCTACTTTTAAATCCTCCTGAATACTGCTGTTCAGAAGGTTGCTCTGGCTCTAATGTTACTGGATTAGTTTTCCCCCATGGATCAAACCTTTTTGTCCTAACTAACTTGAAATCCTTTAAACCTGGAATATAGTAGGTGATCAACACCAAAGATTTTTCCCCTTGTGTATGGAAGACATTTCAGATAGGCTGGCTGCCTATACAATAATAACTTCTGTTTAGATGTTTTGAAAGTGTTCTAAACTTCAATTTGGTGTACAAGTAGCCTCATTTTTCTCAAACTAGCACCCACTAACACATTGCCTGCTCTGACATTCCCTGTCATTGCTAGGAAAGTCACCATCGGGTCACTGTCAGGCATCGGCATTTTCAGTTAGGTGACTACTATTTGCTGGGAGAAGGAGGACTTGCCAGAAAGGACAAAGTTCAAGAACACAACATCCTTCATTAGCATAGGTCAGTTCTAGTCAAAATAGATTTTTTATTTCCTTATTTGAAATTAAAAACTCCCAAACCAAATCCAGATGTCCTGTGTTTATTTATTTTTTTTTTACATCTTTTAGAAGCAGAAAGTGATGTAAGAATGGTGAGAAACAGTTTGAAAACTCTGAGAAAAAGCCTTGATCTCAGAAGCACTGCTAAAACTGTTGTAAAACATGTTTTTTTTCTCAACCAAAATACTAGGGAGAAGAAATAAAAAAAAAGAAAAAAAAAGCTAATGAATAGTTTATACTCAAACCAACTAAAAAAAAAAAAAAAATTAAGTGCTTCTAAACACTTTCTGTGTATTTCTATCCTGTATTGTGATTCTAACCAAATGCAACTGCTTTCTCCTTTACTTATTGAAAATGCAATCAGCAGTGAAGTTAATTTGTGTCTGACCAAGGCTCTTACAGTAACTGATTACTTACAGATGCCAAGTCACCAAGTGAAATTTTTGCCACCTGTTTTCAATTTCAGGATTGGCAGGTTTGTATTTCCACAGCTTACTGACCTCGTGTGGGGCTACACCATCTGTTGCTGTATTCTTCATGCTCAATCACTAGTTTCCACAGGACAGCAACAACATCTGAATAGCTTTATCAGGAGTTTTCCTCCTTTATATAAGGAGGCATACCAAATACTACAGCCTGGAAATATCAAAACTGTCTTCCACATCAAAAAGAAGCTTCAGATGAAACACTGATTACTTTTCTTTAGTAAGTGGTTTCATTCAGGGTGTGAATATGGTTTATGTATATGTCAAATTAACCATATCAAGATGTTTCCATGTATTGTGCAGGCCAACTTTCACTGCATTTTGATTTGGATATCCATTATCTAGCATAAACATTTTGTATGGCCTGAAGTTCTTTAGGAGAGCCCATTTGATTCACAGAAATAGTGCTATCAATATTAAATCTATGTACTAGAAAATATAACAGTTTAATCCATTTTAAAAGGGTAGTAAATACACTTGGGAAACAAACAGAGTTTGTTGGTGGTAAAGCAATGAACAGAATACAGAATAGCTCCATTTTTCCACCAATCTGCAAAGGATATTTTGCTACATAGTTTTGCAAAACATGTTTCTATTTCAGAATGAGATTCGTTTTCCAAAATATGTCACCAATATTGTTTAAGCCATGACTCATCTTACAAACTAATTCCAGCATGTATTCTTATTACAATGATTATTAGATGGTATCCGTAAGAGGAGCCAGTTATGGAAAAAGACTGTTCAATTATCCAGTCTGTAAGTTGCAGCACAAACCTCTAGGGGATGCTGTGTATATTAAATTCATACCACATTTTCACTTTTGGACTCTTTCCACTATAGAAGTCCCAGCTGATACCAACCCACATGGCCTACGGTTGGTTGACATTATTTTTTGCTTTTATGATCATAATAGCTAAGCTCCCTTGCTGTTGACAAGACCCAGGATGGTAGAGGCCCTGCAAATGCAGAAGAAAAAGACTGTCCCATCCTTCCTGTTGCTGCATAAAGAGGTAAGCACACGCTAAAGGCTGTGCTTTGAGATAAGCTATAGAGGATGACTGATTCCTTGTAGCATTTTAATCAGATTTAACCACAACCAGTACAAGACTGAAGGCATTTTGCCTGCAAATGCAGTGTTTTCTGAACTGCTGAGCATCTTCCCTCTCCTCAGATGGCCCAGCGGGCGAGGAAGCAGCAGGGTTCTGGGCGAGGGGGAGATGTGAGATGGGCCCTCTTTCCACAGCTTTGGAGTGGGACATCAGGGGTGGAAGGGGCGGCTGCAGGCACGAAGAGCAGAGTGGGCATGGATCACAGACCATGGAAAATTCACTTGGGATGGGAAAAAGGGAGACTGGGCTGAGAAATATTGACCCAATCTGGGAATAAGTGGAAGGAGGAAAATGATGACTTTTTGCTAAGACACCAAAGCCCTTAAAATGATTGTTTCCCCATTTCAACACCAACCACAGAGATTTCAATACAGTTTTCTCCCCGCTGCAGGAAATGACGGGTGTCCCCATCCCATCCCCCAGTTCATGAGGCAACTGAAGTTCTTTCCTCCTCTCCAAAAGAAGCTTCTGAGCTGTTCGCCTGAGGTCCAGTATTTGGTAGAGGCAAGAGACAGCACAAGACCGAAAGGCATGCTCCAGCCTGCCACTGCTCTTCCAAGCCCGTCAGACTGTGGTTACGGCTCTCGTGCTGATGGTGATAGACACAGAACCCTTTATTCCTCATAACAATTTGATTACCCTTCTGCCATATCATTTGCGCTCTCTCTGTCTCTAGAAGAGTGAGGGCGACTTTGGCATCAGTCTGAAGCCACTAGAGTTTTTATGCCTTTTGCTTAAAGAACTCTGCCAGGCAAAAATTAGACAGGATTGTGGCCCACTCACTGCAACGTCCTCTGACCTCAGTTAACACTGACATAAAACTAGAAGTATGCTGTTGACTGGAGCGCAGCTATTCCCATTGTACAGGAGTGCATCTGAGGTCAGAATCTGACTCAAACTGCTTGCCAAAGACTGCAAAATATTATGAAAGAATGGCTAACAGAAGCTACCCACACCCACTAAGCCGTGGATGTTCAGCTGAGAAGCAGATGTTTTAAGGGTCAGTACTTCTGTAATAAGTAAACACATTTATTGTAATGTAGAACACTGAGTAATAATATAAATACCAAGTAGGACACTTGAAATACCATGCAAACAACAACATACATCTGAAAAATAACTACAACAAATGCTTGTTTTTCACCAGAAAGATCACAGGATCAGCAGCTGTTTACTGCTTCAGCACAGCAATTACGATGTAAGCTTAGCCAACGTTTCCAGTAAAGCCTGCTCCCATCCATCCCATTTCTAATAATCTGTGACATTTTTTCCTGGGTCTGATATTCAGAGAGCTTGCTGTCCAAAACGCTAGCTGAGTTACTCTGAGAGCAAGGCCAAAAGATCACGTGCTCTGCTTTTCAGATGCAGTTAGCTAAAACTAATTCACTTTGTTTTTGCAAAGACCCCCTGTTTCTTACTCAGCAGTGTAATTGTAGAACACAAATAAGGAAATTTCTGAAGACTAAACATTTTAATGAGAAACAAAAAAAAGCCCTGCCAGAAAAAGAAATCTTTGCATTTACTTTTGTTTCTGTGATTTGGCTAAATAAAATACACTGATATGATAGCAGCTAAGCTTTCAGCCAAGAAGACGACGCCCACACAGATTTAAGAACAGACCCAGTATTTCGACTTATGCTGACTTTGGTGGGCTCTGGGCCAGCCCTCAATAAGGCAAATAAAATCTCACTTTTACTAGGGCTCCTGCTCATCTGGATCCCTGTGCAAGTTCTCCGTAAGCTCCCACCCTTTCAGAGGGAAGCCACAGAGCCTCGCTTGGCCCATTAGCAGAAGCCCGGGCTGTGAGTCCGGAGCACCAAACCGGGACAAGGAGAGGCTGTCGGTCGCAGGGGGGCTGCCTGCGCCCAAGCCTGCCCCTGCCGCGGGGGTGCCTTGCTCCAGCTGCCCCTCACCTGCCCACTTCAGACCTGTCCACCGGCCCCATCTGGTGTACTGGGTATGCTGGAGGGTTAGAAATGGGTACAGAACCCAGCATCACAGTCAAGGAGAGACACTCTTGCATTTAGTTCACTACCTTCTCAGACACCTTCAAAACTGCAAAAATACATAAACATGCTCAAATGTGGGAGCAACGTTCTCACCAGACCAGTCTAACTATTGCATCCACATGGACATTTTGTATTGTTCTACATGCCAACTATTTTGTTTTTATTTTTCATTTTAGTCAACATGTTAAAGAAAAAGCATTATCCACTCTTCTTTTTTTCAGGAGACAAAAAGGCTAAAAATCACAGTGAAAATGCAGATATACACACACATTTTTGCTAGCATATCTGAAGTTTTGCAGACAGGTCTCCTCCCTCCTATTTCCTTTTCTAGAAGAAAATTTGACATGTCCTTTATTGTTCAAAATTTTGAAACAAAAGCCCTACCTACTGTTCCACAGAACTCCCTTTCACAAGTTAGGGCTTCCACACCAAGCAGTGAAGCTACTGCAGCAGAAGCAAGCAAACTAAGCAGCCCACTCACAGCCCAGCAAAGAATGCCTCATAATCCATTCCAACCTGCTTAAAACCCTCTTTTGACCTGCAGTTTTGCATGTACCAGCCCGGGGTGAAGGAAACTATTTTGCTGGCTCCATTAGCCAGGCAAAACTTTGGAGCAACTAAGGAAGAACTTGCATGTAGAGCATCATCTAGAATTGTACTGGTTTATTTTCTTCTTTGAACATAGTTTCTGCCTTTTTATTTATTTATTTTTAAATCAAGAACATACTCTTCTGCTTGGACAAAAATAATTTCCGTCTTAAGTTTCTGTAGTCTATAAAGGTACACATGTGTTTCTGATAAATTGGGGGTTCTTCCTCTGTCCCTGAAGTAAGAAATGTGAATACAAATGTTGATACAGATAAACATGGGTCAAGATTAGAAAACTCAGGAGCCGGGCTGAGCCACCAAATTTAGAAAGTGAATTGGGTAATGTCAGACACCAGGATGAAGGAAGAAGTTTTTCATCAGAACATCAGCTAGCATGCTCTGGTAAATGGCATGCAGTGGGGGAAGAGCTCAGGTAAATATCTCATCACCAGCTCTGTATCTGGATTTTAAATCAGTTCTAAGTTATAAAACTGCTTGCAGAGTTTCGTGTTACTGACCTTCTCCAAAGATTTACTCCTGATGTATTCTAGCTCCTTAATGTGGTTCTATCTAGAGTGCCCCCCTCTGTCTACTGGTTGGATAAGTTTTCTCAAATAGAGTTCAGAAAGCCATACTACTAATGTGGATTTCAAAAATGTTGGGTTTTTTGAGTTCAAGCTGTTAGGATTTATACAGTTTTGCACCTTCATGTTGCAGCTCTGGGTTAGAAAAACACAGCTAATGAAAGAAGCTATAACAGATACATGGATGACTTGCTTATTTTCATTGGCCAAGTAGTGTCAAGTGGAAAAAAGAGTTTTAAAAAACAAGTTAAGATTTAAAACACAGCTGGATGGAGATAGACACATAGTTTAAAAGCATAAATTATCTAATGGTGAGCTCTAATGCTCTCTATCAGAATGTGGAACAGAAAGGTGACCACATTGAAAACAGTACAGTCTGGTCTAACATGAAAGATTTAATTCATGAATATAGTCACTAATTTCAGTTGTATTTCCCTAATTCAGAGTGAGATTTACGCTATTTGCACAGCAGAGGCCTGCAGGACAAGACCAATGACTTTGACAGAGGGCTTTCACAAAACACCTTTCTTTGTGCTCTGCTTCAAAAAAAGCAAAGGTACAAACAGAGCTGGAGGGCTAATTCCTTTCACATACAAACTATCCCTGCAAAAATTATACAATGTAATAACCTTGTAATATTCCTTTAAACTTTAGATTTTAGCAAATAAATAACTTAAAATAATACACATAAACCAAGCAGCTAACTTCCTCTTCTCAAGGAGACCTGGATATAAGGATATAGTGATGTACAGATCATCTCTAAATGGAAAGCTTGTGACTGGACAGAACAACAAATAAAGAACTTAAGCCTTTTAGATTTTGGTTCAATATAGGGAAATTACAAACATATTAGAGTTACATAATAGGGCAACATAAACCCAGCTTTTTGTAAATCTCCTGTTTGTTATATTTAACTGCTTTTTATTTACATTTTCTTCCTTGTGAAAGGTAGAGGTTTGGTTGCCTTTTTAAAATATATTGAGAATATGGAATCTAATCATCATTCATGTCTGATAGCTGAACTTTTATCAAGTAACATTTTGCCTATTTTAAAATATTTTCTCCCTACTTTGGTAAAGCAATTAATCTAGATTAGTGTAAATTGACTGCCTGCTAAATTAGCTCAAGAATGCATGGGAAAATCTTTCAGGTTAATATCTAGTTGCTCAGCTGTGTTTTAGAAAATGTTTCAAACAATATTCTCCAGGATGCAAAACCTCTTCAGCAAGCTAAGCAAGTTTTACCAGTAATTATGTTATTAATCTTTAGTGTGACTTCAGTGATTTTGTGAATTCTACAAGTGTCAAAAAGTATATTTATATTTATACATTAGCCTCTTTAATGTTGTACAATACCAAAGTAGAAGCAAAGATCTGGCACAGCAGAGGGAAAACTCAGTGCGTGCAGAGTATCAACATAAGATTTACTCTCTAGATTTCCAGAGGTAGAAGAGGAGATTTAGCACGACAACTACCATTGCAGTCTTAAAACTCAAATGTATTCAAGATGCAGTCAGGACATTAGGCATAATACACCAAATAGAGTGACAAATTAATACAGAGATTTTGACGCTTTAAAAACAAAGACAGCAAAACTCCATAAACTCCACCGAGCACTTTCCTTTTTCAAGGAAATTGTTGTTCAAATAGACAGTTGTATATAATCCTAAAATTAACCTAAACCCATTTTCTATCCGTTCGCAATCACTTACTCTGCAGAGACAGACAAGTTACTCTGTGTTTTCCTTGCCTAATTTTGGGGCGGAAAACAGTCCCCTGATATGGATTAGTGCCCCTTGGCCTGGTGGAAGTGTGAAGCTGTTAGGAGGTATTTTATGCCCTGAAGAGTAAGGATGAAGGATATCAAAAGTATCCAAACTCAAGATATTTCCATTTTCTTCCACACAGCATGAATTTGAACCAGCAGTAGCACATGTACAAGTGTACTGTAATGAAGGTGAGGCTTCTTGGACATGCATTGAGACAATTAATTCTCACATTAGTGGGGAAAAAAAAGAGCAAAATTATTTTAGATAGTATAAGGGAAGCATTTTATCTCCACCTTGTCATTTTCTAGCTTTCAAAATAGGCTTGTGCTTCAGCATAGGAAAAACAGATAGGTAAAGCATCAAGTGCATAACCTTCACCCTCCCATGACACATCCACAAGTCTGAATAATGAAAACATATAGCAAATCTCTGGAAATTTATCAGCCCTACATGTGCTCACGTGCGCTGTATTCTACACAGCTACAAGAAGAATGCAAACAGTGTCAAGGTACAGGGCCAAACTTGCCCAAGGGCAGAATCTCAACTGATTGGACACTCCACTGCCAAAAAAAAAAAATGGACAGCACTCCGCAAAAGGAAACGCAACCTGAAGACAAAGTTCTCACGAGCGTGTGGCAACTTCCTTAACACTCCAGGAAATAAGTGGATAAGCTCTTCCTTCCCAACAAAATATTTGTAGAAATTATAGGTGTAAAAATAAATAAACACACAAAAAAAAAATCCAGTGGTCATATAAAATATTTTCCAGGTTCTATCACTCAGGTTTTATTATTTTTTCAGGATATAAAAGTGCTGCATTTTTCTTCCCAATTTTACCTGGAGGTAGTATTTTTTAAGATGTGTCAGACTGTGAAGCTCTGTCCTACAGGTAAACTGGCAGCACTGTCAAGAGCTATACAAAACACTCTGCAAAGCGCTGTAAATCTTTATTTCTAAATGCAACTGACTGAAGAGTGAATATACATTGTGAGATCCAATACAGTGAATTGTTGTTAACAAACTACTTATCAGTGATGGTTTAATAGCACCAGTATTTTCTAAAGCATCTTAGTTCCTCTGACTGCTGAAATAATGGTGTCTTTATGCACTAGATTCCGAGTCAAGTAAATCCCTGGTGTGACTCAGATGTGAGGCTACAGGTTACAGACATTTCCCTATCTCTTCAAAATACCTCTGCAAGGGAAAATTAAGAAAATTTCTCACTCTAAAAGAAACCATGCTATGCTCTCAAAACAAGAATGCAGCCTTGCACGTAGATTGCTGCCTCTTTCATTCATGCCCAAAGGATATGTTAAGAACATGGGAAGACCTCTGCTGAGTCGCACTGCCAGCATTAATTGCTGTTTCATGAAGAAATATCAAAGAAGAAACTAGGGACCAATGGAGAGAGTGATTCACTGACAATTTCTTGCCAGGAAAAAAGTACTTCAAAGAAAGCCAGTGGAGTATTATCAGCTGGGATAGAAAGGGGAAAAACATACACCACCTCAATGAATGTAGTGCATTCACCATGGGCACCCTGACTGCTGATGTAAAACAGTTCTAGTTTCAAATATCTGGAGATCTTTATGTTAATAATGCCCAGATTTACCTGTAAAAAGTTTGATCAGGATGGTAATCATTCTAAAATGTAAAATGGAAATGATACAAATGTCTCTTAGTATTTGTAAAATTAGGAAATTTTCCTGTCACTCCATTTGATTTATGATTAATTTTAATGCATTTCTAAAGATAAGCAATATTTTTCTAAGTTCACCTAAAAAATATCATCAAAATAATGCAATCTCACAGCCCTATTGTTAATATTTTATTTTTCACCCAGTTGTCTTACTTGCATTTCTGTATCTTAGGAAGCATTTTTTTCCTGTCATCTCCTACCTGCAAAAGAGTCTAACTTGACCACAACCATTTTCTCCTCTTGGAACAGACTGTATTGTTGCTCAACCCGAAGGCATCGTTTAATAAATAAACTTTGAACTAATCTATTTTAGCTTTTTACATTAAAAAGCAGTGCATGGAATATAGTAATACCAGTCATTCAAGAAATTAACAGAAAATAATTATCCTAATTCAAAAGTAATGGAGCCCTTTGAAAACAAATGTAGTCTATTACTAACTGTGAGAGGCTATAATATTGGCTCATTAATTAGCAGCTTGGCTCACAGCAACTTCTGGATTAGGCAGAAATAATAATCTACTGTAGCCACAGAAATTTTACACATTTACTAAAACCACCTCTAAGTATGTTTGCAATACCATAATCCAGAAATTTTGCAGGCTGCGAGATGACGTTTTTACTGTACCACTTCAGGTGAGATGAGAAGATCTGCTGCTGCCTTTAGCCCTGCCTTTCTCCTGCTCCCCTTCCTGCATGCAGCTGTGATCCAAACAGAGGCAGAGGTATAACTGCAACCAGGGCTTAATTTTGGTACTCAGTCCTGCATGCAGGCAGAGAAGGGATTAGTACCATCCAGGACTATTCAGACACACACAAGAGACAACATGTTTTCCCCTCCCCCTGGTATCAGCCCTAGAGCATTACCAGAAGCAATACAGATATTAGGCACCAAGACCATCGAAGCAGTCTTACGTCCAGAATGCTCTTGGCCCTAAAGATCCTGTGTCCAGCTGCTGGGAGAGAAGAGGGGTGTGGGTTGCAGAGACATGTGTAATGCTGGTATGTTGCAGCATTTTATTTTAACATCCTGTTTATCCTGGCCTTAATTTTAGCTCATTGCTGGATAATGATGCAAGAGATCATCTGATGAAGCAGGGACTCTGAACATGCAACCAAATTTCCAGGCAAAGCAGGTTTTCCATTTTCTCCTTGCAGTTCAAGAGCCCCTTCTGCTTTAACCTGGTAATCACACACCACAAGATGAAGAACATTATGGCATAGACAGATGACCTTCTACTGCAGTCTTTACTTCAGGATCTCCCAGCAAGTTCCTATTTTCTATTGCCAACACAACCACAAATAATAGAGGACCTTGACTTCTTCAGGCTATATATCAAAGTACCTAATATCGCATCTTTATTGTATTGTTTTTTCTTTAGTATAAATCACATAGTACATTTTTACTGACTAAAAGGTTGAGCAGAAAGAGGAGCAGAGCTAGAGAAAGTTATGGAATTCATGACTACAGGGGTAAAACTCACAGTTTCCTTTCAAGCAAGTCAGAGAGAAGACATTTCTCTCTTGCTTCCTCTCCCTTTTTCTCACACAGAAAAATAATGTATTTGCGGGATGCAAGTATCTCTTCTCTTTGCATAAAAATAAAGGTGGTTTGAGGAGTTGAAGGACTTTGCAAGTAAAAAGCACCAGAGGCTGCAACACAAACCATGCTTAACACAGGAAAGATACACAAGACTACGCTGAGCAGGACGGGGTGATAAAGGAGCAGAACTGCCATTGGCATTGTAAAGTCTGCAGACAGCTGTTCGCATGCAACGGCCAGGAGGCAGCGGGACACAGCACTGCAGATGCTTGTCCTGGTCAAGACCCAGCCTGTTAGGATGGCTTCCCTTGCTGCTAGCAATCCTTGCAGCCCTGGGACAGTTGTGGTTCAGGGAGAGGCAGCCGGGGCAATCCCCTGAGCCCCGATCTGCCGCAGTCTGTGCGTGACTGCAGCGTCAGTGCGAGGTCACTTACCTACATTGCACTACAGGCTATATGTTCTCTGAGCTGCCTGTCATTTTGACTTTTAATAAAGTATTTTCCTGTTCAGTCTCTCAGAGGAGAGGTGTTTGAGAGAGAATAAAGAAATTTCAAACCAAAGGGTTTAATAAAGTCTCAAAATAAGAACATATAAAACTGCTTGTCTCAAATGCAAACTCACAGCACACCAGGGCTGTGCTCCACATCCACAGTCACAACCACATTCGCAATACGGGTTTCTTCACACTAAAGATAAAGGTATGCAACCCATTTTCAGATCTTCTGGACCATGTCCGAGTAACCAAAGGTGCACTTTCTGGTTATTTGTTTTATTTTCCTGCTTTTGCCCTTTAGCATCACAGCATGTGACAATCCCAGAAATGGCAATGTAATTGCTGGTGTCTAACAGGCTTTTAGGCTTCCAGACACAAAGTTTATGATTCGGCCATCATAGTGTAACTTGTACACATATGATTACAACTTTTCAGAGAGCAACTCATAGTATTAATAAGAGGCAGAAGATAATAGGCAGTGTTTCTCAAAATAGCAGTGAACACTGGTATTCACTTTACTGGTGGGAAGACAGGCTGCAGACAGAAATCTAGAGCATTACAGACTGAAGGAAATGGCTTGACTGCACTGATGGGTTAAGCTCACATTCTGCTAGGGTATGGAAAGAGTAGAATACCTTTCCACTTTATATTAGGAAGTAATTAAATCAAAGGCATGCAGTCGAATGCAGCTCTGAGGACCATGGGATGTATTCCCTTATACACCTCACTGTTTCACAGGAGAGAATGCAATGCCCATTTGAACAAAACAGCTCTAATACAGCTTTTTATACAGGAATTTCATACCTAGACTAGTCTAACCCAGGCACTAATTTGCCAGATTACTCTGCTGTGAACAGCTTCTACTCCGTAAGTGTATTCTAAGTGCATCTGACTGAAACCAAAAGGACACAGTATGATTTCTTCTTTCATCTCAATAGAAGTAGACCATTCTCCAGGAGAAATTATGCTTCTAAAACAGTCTCTGATGAAAGGCCAATGCCAAAAGCAGGCTCTAGTACTGGTCATATAACTTTCTCTCTAAGTACCATTATTTCTGCCAAGTTTAATGAAACAGAAGACAAATGCTGCAGCGTGTGCTTCCCAGGACTATGGACTACATTGCACATAAAGGAAAAGAACTTGGAAACACATGTGTAACTGCACCATGCAGTGACATCTGCCTTAACACTTATCTGTTGTCAATTATATAACATAATAAAACAGAGATAAAATAACATCTGTGACTGCTACAACAGGAATCCAGCATTTGGGAAGTCTTAAGGACTTTGTTTTGCTTTCTATGAGGTCAGCAGTAATTTTGTTACTGGCATTAGCGGACATACAACTGAGGACAAAAGCCTATTTCAAGCCTCAAAATAGCTGCTGACTGGGGTGCAAGAAAGATGAATTGTTTGAAAAGGCCTTCATTGTAATGGTGGGGTATTTTCTTGGAGTGATTAACCAGAGTATAATAGGCATAAAGGGAGGAAGTTAACACAGCTTATAAAATGATTACATATACAGATGATTTAGTTTAACGTGAAGTATTTTAGCTACCCGATGTTGCTTTTCAAGATCAGAGGGTAAGGGTAAGCTGCAGAGGGTAAGCTCTGCTGCTTCTTCAGTTAACCAGAACATTACCTGACTAGTATAGTGGGCTACCCAGTACCAATGTCCTTCCAGAGTTTGAATGCTATAGTAGATATATCTATCCTCTTGGATTTTACAGGGATTCTTTAAATTACAAAATAGATTCAAATCTACGTGCAACCTACAGGCACAAATTTGGATCTGCAACTGATGCTCTATTGACAAATTACGCTGAAGTGCCATACACTGGTTTCATTGAAGTTAATGACAATTTTCAATTAATTTAATAAGACCTGAATTTGTCTTCCAGGTATAGTTCTAACCTAATGTAGCAAATATATTAACTACCTGACTGTCCCAAGATATCACCTACTAAATGTGTTTGGAAAGATGAGGATGGATAGACATTTTGGGGACTAATTTGTGACTGCTTTGTACCACTTTGGGAAAACAGTGTAATTCCTCTTGCTTCAAAGATGTTCTACTGAGCTGAACGGAAGATAAGTTTTGGGTTTTGTTTGTTTGTTTGTTTTTTAAGAAAAAAAGAATACTTTCACTTATTTTATGTTTTGAGTCAGGCTCGTAATGCTGCTTAAACACCATCTGCAGAGCAACCAAAGTTTCAATTATCACTTTTTTGGCTGAGCTGGCTTATATTTGCACACAATTGCTAAGCCTTGCCCAAACACCACTTTATCCAGCAGATTCACAGAATTTCACATTAAAGGAAATGTGATAATCTGTCTGATCTTTTTTTATTCTACTTTTTAAAAACAGGAACCAGAAACTACAGATTGAGAGGGAACTTCACCTCACATCTAGCGGATTTTCGTGTCTTAACGCTTTTGACTTTTTTGACGACTTTGAATTATTTTCTCCAAGTTCCAGTGGAGGGGGCATTTCTAGTTTGACAGCATTAGAAATTAAAGTGCCCTTTATTTAAGGGAGGAGCAGCAGAAAAGCAAGTTTGCCTACCAAAATATCTTGACTTAGAGATCACAGATTTAGAAGTAGAAGATAATTCAATTTACATCCATTACATTTTTGGCAACTTAACAGAGTGAGCTAAAAAAGGGTGACAATTACTATCAGTTACAGTATAAGTTTTGCCAAGCCCAATCGAAACAATTGCAGTTATATCCGCCATACACCGAATATAAAACCAATTAACGGACAGTTAACGAAACACTAGCACTTCAGCTTATGCTGTCACTGGTCAGATTTAGACAGAATSATTCATATTTTAGGAAGAGAGCTAGCATTTTTTTCCACTCTGCCCCTCATTTAATTTCATTCAATGAGTATTATATCTCCCTAGTGCTATCCAAATCACTGTTTGAAGTACCAGCACTTACTGTCTCTCTAGGTCTAACCCTGCATACTCCCAGAAGATATGCAGATGCCATTACAGTTAGACATGCAGATGTCTTTGAGCTCAGGATGAAGCTGCTGCCAGCTGTACTAGTTAACTTTGAACATTACAGAGGAGTTACATCCTCCATGAAGCCTTGTACATTATTATATCTATCACAATGGTGATTATTGCAGTTGACTAGTACCTGGATTTTTCCTACCACTACATCAGTTTGTTTCAACCTGCCTTTTAGAAAATTAATTCTAAGGCTGCTGTCCTAAACTACAGATGACTGTGGAGTATATGCCCAAAATGTACAGAAACCAGGAATGACAGTTTCAGTTGTGATAGTCTGAAGCAGTGTGCTCACAATCAGTTTGCTCTTCTGACGTTTGTTTTTAAGTGCTGTCACTATCCTTTAAAAACACTGGTTGAGTCAGTGTGGAATTTAAGCATACACCTGACTCTTAATGTGCTACGTTTTTCTGTACTGCCTTCTGGAAGCCACACGTCCTACCACTAATGCTGCTAAGGAGACTGTTCTCCATCTTGACAAATAAAGTTTTGGGCTTAGCAATACATGCATTAGTATTTCTGCTTTACACAGCACTGCAACCCACAGAAACATGAAACTACGCAGTCTCAAGAGATTACAGCTGTTATGAATGCAAACATTGCATTTTCTCCACAATATGGGTTGCTGCAAACACCTTCCTTTAGACTGCAGTTACACCAACAGGCAATATCGAGCTAAGCTATATATAAACATATAATTTAAAAAAGCCCAACCATTCAGAAGTTTACAAGCATTAATCCTTTTATGATGCTGATTCCTTATAAAATATCATGCCAGACTGATTTTATTCTTTGTCTTTAAGGATCTCAGTGAGAAATTTACCAAGTTAGGTACATATCGAATGAGGCAGATCACCATCTCGATTTTCAGTGCTCAGTTCCAGCTGATTGAAATGAAAGGCTTACAAAAATGCTTCTGAAAGTCCCAGTATGCCTGCTTGCATCCTCTGACACTTCTGCCTTTGAAAACATGACCCATAATGATTGCTGGAGTGTCTAAAACCTTTCCTTAGGTGCTGGTTTGAGGAATGCAGTCAGGATACTCCACACTCCTCTCTCCTATAACTTGACCAGAACACGGATCTCAATACAAGAATACAGGATGAAAGTCTGCTTAATCTCAGCACCTCACCCACAGATGTTATGAGAAAGTCCATTTTCTCCAGCATGCCTTCCCACATATTTTTGTGTGCCTCTGTGTGTGCACATCAGAGCTCTTTTTCCTGAAGACTATGAGAAAGAAAGAGAGAAAGAACCATTTGTATGACACATTATAATCATATTAGTCAACATGCTTCTGAAAGGCACTTGGATACCATAAGAAGAGGCATGGAATAAGAACAGAAGGGTGGCTTTAAAGTCTACAACAGACTCATAGTATGAATAAAAGAGAGTTCAGTCCTCAAGTAAACGCGTGGTAATTTTAGTAGAATAGCAAACTCTTACGGAAAACATCTCAAGCCTAATATATCCAGTTGAATGCATAATAAAAATAAAGATGACCCAAAGGTATAATTCAGTCTCTTTATCTTGTTCACTAATGTAGAAAACTTAATACCTTCATGATTCACAAGCTCCTTCATAAATTGATCATATTGATAGTCAATCAGTAGCTTAGTCTTACTAACCTAGCAGAAAGCTATCCCAAACCATCTTATATATTTCTCCTAAACTCTGACTTAAATGTATTCATAAGTAGTATATATATGTTTATTCTTGTGCCAATACTATTCTTTAGCTTAAGTAGGTCTTCTCCTCTGTGTTATTTACCCTGCTAATCATGCATGAAGATCAACCAGCTCAGCCTTCATTTTAGAAGGCTAAATAAGCCAAGGACTCTTAGTCTTCTCTCTTTCAACAGCTCTCTATTTAATTTTGCTTTTCCTTCAGTGCCTATTCCAGTTTTAGTTAATCCCTCCAGAAGACAGAAGACCAAAGCTCTGTGCAGCACTGCAGAAAAAAAGTCTTACCAGTTCTCTGCACAATGTAATTAGTTTGCATTTACCAGAAGTGCCTCAGATACCACACTTTATGATCACATCACCACTGGAGTATATTTATTTCTGTGACCCTTCTGAAATTTCCTTCATGAACCATGGCAGATTAACTGAAGCCAAAATCTAACATATCACACTGGGTTTCTGTTCTGAGCTGCCTGGTTTACTCACAAATCAAACTGGGCTTTATATCCCAGTGAGATGGCATTGCCATGTTTTCAAGTCAAGTCAAGTGAAAAAAAAAAAGTCAAACAAGTGAGGTAAAACACAAAATAGATTTTTCCAAGGAAACCGTATGCCAGGCTCTGAAAGCTCTGATAATCTGGCACTTACTAAATTTTGCTCAGAATAGATAGGGAAAACCACATCTTTGTTTAAATGCCATAACACACTGTGGTGAACATCTGTCTTATAATGGCTCTGAACACAAGCTACCATCATTTCTCAGACTGTCCATTACATTTGCTTAAGACTTTCTTAACTTTTCAGATATTCAAATAATCAATGATATATAACCTCAACTTCAGATCACAAGAAATTAAAAGCTTGAACACTCCCTAGCAGACCTAGTCCTTTGAGCAATTCATCTGGCTAATTAGAAATAAATTTGCTTTTAATTTACCTGTACTAGAATGAGACAGGACATAGCAGAATGTATTACAACCCTCAGTACTATCAGCCAGCATTGTTCAGTCCCAAAAGAACCGAAGGCTTTAAGATGGGAGGATTATTCAAAGGGATTATACGCTATATTCCTACATGTTGAATAATTAATCAGAATTAATTCTACATATATTAACAGCTTTCTTCTCCTTCGCAAAAGCCCCAAAGATCAGTTTATAAGAATATGAAGTGATTCAGATGTCCTTACCATATTTTTTCAGGTGTTTTTTTTTTTTCCTTTTTTAAACACCACCTTCAAATTGGCCATAAAAAAGGGACAATGTATGACAAAACAAAAAAACAAACAGTGGTAAGGGTTAACAGCAGTCTACTTGAGCAAGTGAAAGGGCCTCATGTAGGACAAATCCTGATTTCTTGGATGTCCGAAGTCTATCTTTTCAAAAAAAAGGTCACAAATAATTTTTATTGCTCCCTTCTCCTCCAAGAAAACAAGCTATCAACATAATTCACTCCCCAAGAATAGTTTAATACACTTAAAAGAGCAAAGCACTATGTTTCTCAGGTGGTTAGAACTAAGCCAAAGCAAAGAAAACACAAATTGTGCTTCCAATGTTCAAAAGCACTATGAGATTAGCAGGGCTGATACAGGAAACTAGCTGTGCCGACAGGTTTGTCTTATCTAATATTTCCCGAACAAAGTGCAGTGCTCTTACTCTTTGATGATTCCTGAACACTGTGCTTAAGCTATTAAACTAAGCTAAAAACTGTTTGGGACAAAGATCATTGATATTTATGAACAGGCTTGTTCAACACGTTACATGGTGAACAGCTGAAATCAAGAGAGCTCAAGTGATGGGTTCAACTAGTCAGTGCTGCCTTATTTTGTCCTGTCTTTCTCAAGACATGACCTCTCTCCAGAGATACTGTCCGTCTCTTTCTAGAGAAGATCAGCATGGTCCTTCTGCAGTTTACTCACATGTAAGTCACAACACACTTTGTTCACGATGTCACAACTTTAATTTAGATCCCTTCACTCTCTCCCTATCATGTATCTCAGTTGGTAGGCCTGGACTCTTCCACCTCACTCCGAGGTAAGATCCCTTATGGTCTGATTCTTCTTGGCCTGGATCAGGAAAAATTCCTGTTCACTACTGCTGAAAATAAGACAGGCCCCGCAGATACTGTACTTGAAAAAAACCTTCTCTCTGGAACACAAAGATTTTTAAAGGCACTGAAAATGTTTCACCAAAGTAATACATTAGTTATTTGCTCAATGAGGATTAGAACAGTAAGTGGCCTATGCAGCTTGGTCCAGAACCTCAGAAATATTTAGAAGAGTCAGTGTTTAGCACCCCTAACTCCCACTGAAACGAGGAATACGTTGAATGATTCAGGCTGTAAGTTCTTATTTAAATATTGTCCTTTCATTGCAAGTGTAGCTGAGATAAAGTCAGAGTCAAAGAATCATAACCCTGCTGCAACAGTTTTTCAGCAATTTGTCAGAAAAACATTTCCAGAAGTTTTGGCTGGCTCTCTTTTCTCCTGGGTTAAGAGGCACTTTTAAGCTTTCTCTCTCTTTCAGTCCTAAGCCTTATGATCTCGTTAGCCTACCTGGATCAAGGTTGACATTTCCCTGTTATTAGCACTCCCACTACTCTCATGGGGCCTCCTGTTTCTCTTGGTGACATCTCGTCTTTGAAATCGTTCTGTGTCTTTCCTGTTTTTTTCCTA
This sequence comes from Phoebastria nigripes, assembly GCA_035582835.1. Classification (NCBI taxonomy): domain Eukaryota; kingdom Metazoa; phylum Chordata; class Aves; order Procellariiformes; family Diomedeidae; genus Phoebastria; species Phoebastria nigripes. The sequence goes on along the minus strand of JAYKAV010002936.1, from coordinate 172,629 downwards.
ACAGCTTTGTCTGCAACTCCAGCTGGTCCTGCTGAATAATATCAAACATGTAAAGTAATATTAACTAGCAGTGATACAACAGCAGCAACAAAAAGATATATTTTTTATTCAATATGTATTGCTTAAAGCAAAGGTGAACACTGTCTCCTGTAAGTTCTGAGAGTGCAGCTGAGAAAGAATGTGTTAAAAGTAGAGTTAACAATTTTGATATAAAATTAGGATAGAAATATTTATTTCAAACTCTTGGCTGGGTTGATCTCACTGTCCTTCTGTCACTTCATTCACTGAAAGTCCACGTGTCTATGCCAATTATTCCATTGCTGACTTGCTACAAACAAATATAACGGATTTCTGAATTTTTCTTTTTGGTAAATTGGATTAATTTTAATAAAAGACATCATTAAAAATAACCATTCTTTGTTGCTAACATCAGAATGTAGATACAGGACATACATACGTATGATTGATTCATGGAAACATAGATGTGCATAAAAGTAGTCACCCTTTCCTCTTTCAGAGAGGGACTCAGTTTAGCTGTGGTTTGAATTCAGTCATCCTCACATATAAACAGCCCGGCCGGTCTCATCCTCCAGCGAAGCCTCTGACCACGGAGGATTGATAGACGGCTGCCCCTGCCTGCCATTTATACAGCACAACTCCTGCCATGTTTTCTTTTCATCCATCTTCCTCTCTCTTTCGCCGCCTATTCTTTATTTTCTGTTTTTTCTCCTTCCCTCCTTCTCACCTATTTCCCCTTCTCACTATTTTTTCCTAGTGTTTGTATGCCTCTGGTTCATTTTCCCCACTAAGGAAAAAAAAATGCTCCTTGGCATGGGGTCCTCCTGATGACTTCAACAAGCCACATTGGAAACTTTTTTGGAACTTAAAACTGAGTGTTCCTGGTAGAAAAAGAAGCTCAAAAAAATAAGTAAGTACTGGTCTTGCTTCTTCTCTTACTTCTTCACAAAAAGAAGCAGCTCTCTTTGTGTCCAGCTGGAATAAAAAGCCACTGCTAAAGGACAGTACAGGTGTAAGTCGTGACAAATATTGAGGCAACTAAGACAAAATAAGGCAATGGATTAATGTGAAAAAAGACTGCATAGGATCACGCAACTTAATCTCCAAGCTCTTATCCACTCTGAAGCAGTTTATACCTTAACAGAGGCAAGTAATTTGCTTAAAAGAAAAGATCTATCATAATTTCAAACACTTGTTCTCATTTTAGGAAGGGTCATTATTTCTCAGATATTAGATATGCTGCAAACATGCTCACGCACATGCTGAGGAGTACCTCAGGCTGTGGAGAGGTGATGAACACTCCCACTCTCAACAGCACTCTCTCTTTACCTGAGAAAGTATGAAGTACTCTGCATACACCTTAGGTGAAACTTTAATTTAGCTTGTCAAACACCATTTAACAAGCTTTTGTTAGCTGTAAAGTATGTGAAGCCAAATAAAGAACATGTAGAGAAATATTGAAAAAAATAAATAAGATTAATTATTAGAGCAGATTCTGGAAACATGCCTTGACCATTTCCCTTCAACCAACAGTGAAAGTAATGTAAAAAAAAAAAAAAAAAAAAACAATTTACTGCCAGCAAAGACCACTCCATGACCAAACATTAAAGCTGTGCTCATCATTACGCCCCTAAAACCAATTCTTTTTTCTCCTCGTAAGACTTAAAAATGTGTGACGGTGCATGAACGTGGAATATTCTCAAAAATTCAAGCATGTTTTCTCTGTGCTGAAAAATGCGGAGCAGTGATGTTAAAAGCTTTGCAATATATGGTTGATAAAATGTTTATACAGTGCATACTTAGAACAGAAATATTAAGTGTCCCAATCTCATTTTACAAGGAGTATAAACCATGGCACAGATCTGATTAAATGCTATATAAGTTCTCTGATCAAATACAGGTAAGGAACACATTCTGATTTTGCAATACGTGTTGTTGATCCACATCATGTAATAATTCTAATAACATTTGGTTTGAGGAGTAAGCAAGAAGTCAGCAAGCTTTTCTGAACTAAGAAAGAGAGGCTAACTTTATCAAAATTTGTTGCTGACAGCTACTTGCCACTGTTAAATTAGCTACTAAGGACCATCACATGTGAAAGGTCCTACTCCATACACCTAAATGGCATCTGCCACCAAGAATTCAGGCTTCTTCTCAAGTGTAAACATGGCCCAAGGATTTGCTGAACTTGTTAAATGACTTTGTTCATGGAGTGTAGCCTTGGTGTAAACCTTTGGAGCATGATAATCATAGAGATAATATTAAGCTTGACTTGTGACAGAAAATCGTAAAAAAACCCAGTGAATCTGGCTATCAACCACAGCCTCAGCTGTACGGTATAATACATAAATATCATAACATTCCTATTGCAATCCTCAGGTGATTTAAGTAGCAGCAGGTAACAGGCTTTTTTTAAGGGAAAATGCCGTTTTTTCTGCCATCATGAACTAAAGTAAATACCTGGTTAAAACGAATATCTGTAAAATAATCAACAAAATATAACAAGAAAAGTAAACAGTTAAAAATACTTCTGCATTTTCTGAAGTGTTCAGAAAAAAGTGTGTTTCTTTTTAGACATGTCAGATGGAAAAAATATTTTATATAACAGAATTTTTCAGATTTCAGCCATATATAAGGGGAGAAGGAGAGAAGGGGAGGAGGGGAGAGAGAGAAGGTGGGAGGGAGAGGAAGAGGTGGAGAGACAGGGAGAGAGAATCCTTGCATCTAGATCGGCTCCGGAAGTAAAATGTTTTCATTCTGATTTTTGAAATAGGAGGAGTTTGACAGGGAATGGAAGCATCCTTTCCTTGAAATTTCCAGGATAAACTAATTAGCTAGATGTAGGAAATCAGGAAACATAAGTATACAGCCCACTGGCAGAAAGGTTTCTTGTTACTACATTAGAGAATGTGAAAATAGGATCTCTGTAATGCTACCGTGTTTAACAAGACTCACGGATCATCTGTGATTAAATGCAGGTCACATAAAATAACACCTGTAATGCTGCCAACTTCAGTGAGGCTCAAGCATGATAGTGTTTAAATGCTGGTCACATAAAATAACCTCTGGATTCTAAAAAACCACAGAATAGATTTGCATTTCAAGTGCACGCACACAAATACATACACATATTCAGATTATAACTGCTGGAGATTAACTAGCAGGAAATTCTTATGTTCTTAAACAAGGCTTAGAAGGTTGCGAAGTAGGCATAAATGTGAACAGAAATGTCTCACGAAATCCGGGCCTTTACTAATACGTAGGAGCGGTGATGTTGCTCCTCACATGCAGGAGTGCTGCTGGAGGAAGCTCTGTAGTTCATCCCACAGCACTAGTAATAAAAGATATTCCCATACTTCAAAGCACATGTTCTCTAAATATCACGCTATCTTTGTTGAACGTTTGGGGGATTTATAAGAAAATAAATAAGAGGACTATTTCCCTCCCCCCTTTCTTTCAATCCCTTGAAGTGCTGTCAGTAAGTGAAAATAAGCAGGGCAGAGCACTGCTGCATGACCTGAACTCGCCGAGGGACAGCGAGGCAGGGGAATAACTGCTTCCTGTGGCACACGCAAAGCAGAGTTGGGCGCCAAAAATATAGCTCCTCACATCAGCTGCCACTGCCTTTTGAACCAAGAGCTGAGAAAGACCCATTCATTCACAAGGGTGGGCTGAGAATGAAACATTATCAACTTCTGTTAGTGCTTCTTAGTCGCTCATGGTGTATCATAAAAAAATGACAGTTTCGGAAATAGAATAGAATAAAATAAATAAAATGAAATAAAATGAAATCTCCATTACATTTCTTGCATTTTAAAAAATATTCTGCTTCAAAGTCCTGACAGCTCAAGCTACTTTTTCTAACATTTAAAACGCCAGGTGCCACACCAAGATATCAGCAAGTTTGTAAAATCCTGTTTGTCTATAATGAAAACATCCCTTTTGTGTCAGTTTAAGAGCTAAAGGCGCTTTTTCTTTTTCCTGATAAAGTCACGCTGACATACTGAATACACACATCCTGCAGTCTTTCTCAGCCCAATAATGGAAGCCTGTCTAGCTGAACCTTACCTGATGCTTTTCGTTTACTTTTTACATCTACACTAAACCACTGATGCCTTTTCTTCTCTATTCTTACTTCTCCTTTCCTGACCTACTTTTTAAACATGAGGCTTTGGGAATACTATTACACTTACATTTGCCTACCGGATGTCTGGACTTCTGCTAAAGTGATCTGTTCATTCCTACTACAGCATATGTGCCCATTTTCAGAGGAATAATAAGCTAGCGTGTTAGATTATTCACTGCCAGCCTGAAAAAGCTAACCTTAAATATTTCAGGACAATGCCACAAATGAATGCATTTGTTGAAGGTTTCTTAAAAGAGCTGACATTTTCAGAAGATTAATTTTGACTTACAAGTTGAGCAGGTTTGCTCGGAGTACTAGCAAGCATATTGACAAAACATACAATTTTGTCAGCTGTCATCAATTTAGTCCTTTGACCTTTGAAATCCAGTGAGAAATCTAGCAAAATGCACTACATTACTGAATTTATCTGAATCAGAAATATAATACAAATAACCTGTCAATTAATTTGGCTTCCAGTCCTAGCTTGAACTTGAATTTCCACAGCCATTTGGTACTGGCACTTTGGGTACCAAAATGATAGATGTTAAAAAAAAAAAAAATAAAATCTCTCTCTTCCCCTGTTAACAGGCTTAGAAGTTGAAGAAGTGGTTTTATAAAAGCATAAATATTCTACTTCTTTACTCTCATCTTTCCTTAAGTTCTGTCTAGTTCACAGCCCAGCTGTTGAAGGAACTGTGCAAAATCTTCTTGTGACTCATGTCAGTCACTTAGAGAAGAAAGTCTTCAACAATCCCACTTCTGAGGTATAACTTGTAGACTAAGTGGTTAACATATGTATCATCTCTTTAAAGAAAATATAAATCTATAAATTAACACTAAAAATAAGACTAGCTAATAATTAAAACAGAAACCTTATGCTCCAAGGACTACTCCCTGCAAAACTTCTGCAGGTGCTTTGCACATGAAATAGACTCATTAAAATTAATGGGACAATTCACTGTATGTCAGAGTGTACAGATTCAAATCAAAAATATTGGAATCACCAAATTTAATCAGGAGTTAAATCAGTAAGCAGAAGAGCTTGACTTAAATCTTCAAGTTTAATCTTGTTTTTCATTTGTAGGGTTTTTTCTTTAAAGAAAAGTTGTATCTTTTTGGCTGGTATAATTTTTCATCTCTTTTTGCAATCAAGGACCATTAGACACAATGTACCCGTAAGCAGTGACCAATATAATTGTGTCCCTTAGTACAAATTTATTCAAATTCTTAATTTTTACTTTTTATTAAGTATGAAAATAGTGAATAAAGTGTTTCTTACTAACTGGATAATGGTTAAATCTTATTCTTTTATTTGGGTCTATGCACATGGATAGAAAATTGTATCTCAGTTTAAGTAAACAGAAAAAAAAAATATTAAACTACTTTAGTCAGGGAGTAATCTCACTTAACTTCATCCATCTAAAAGTTAAGCACCTAGTCTCAGCCAGTAACCGAGGCTCTGTTTGTGGTCAGTGGCGATAAGAGGCAACTTCGGTGAGTGATTCCTCTTTCTAACGATGAGATGACTTGCCATCTGTAATGGCTATCTTCTCCTACTGACTGAAAAGGGAAGGCAGACTTTTTGCTTGGAATTCAACAGCTAATTCTAGGTGGAATGATTCTGCTCATATTATTTAATCTAAACACCTAAGTGCACTAGAGACATAAACAAAATTATAAATCCACCAAAACTTACACTATTAAATAAATCAAATAATTTTAAATGCAAAGGATGTACTATCTATATTTTGCAATTCAAATAGATTCATTTTGGTTAGCACAGTCTTTAAAATTTTAGAACTAGTAAGCAGTACCCTCTCTCATATTGTATTTTAACCACAGACTGAAAATTTAAAATAAGACCAACTTCCAGGCTTTTCTAATTTCAAATTGTTTCTTAGCTTTTAGGGAACAAATCAGTGAATAGAAGTCACTGAGTAAACTGAAATAAAATACTTCCCATGAAGATGAGGATATTTCTGTCAGAAGCTGATTTTGCACTTCAGCAAACTTATGTTTCAGGTGATTGGCCAATGATTTCCAGTGGTTCACTCAGATGCCTTTCTAAAAAGCATCTACCTCAAACACAGTATGCTTAAATATGTTTTTGTTGTTGTTGTTTTTCTTATTTCTTTTTTTTTTTTTTTTTGTGCTGGGAATTGGCTCTAGGCAAAACAAATGTTCAGAAAGTACTCATGCATAGGACCATATCAGCTCATTATAATTTTATGGTTTGTCATTATAAGAATGTAAGCCAGAGTTAAAATAAGCATTTTGCAACCTTCACTAGACAATGTTTCATCTAGAGAACACATATTTCTTCAAATTTTTACATGTTTCTTGGGGACAAAAGTATTAGAGACAACCAAAAACAACAACAAAAAATTAGTAGATTTCTTGTAGAATATCCAAAGAAAGAAAAAACCTAAAGCATGTCTTTCACCTCTATTTCAGAACTTTAAAAGGAACAATTAAAGCGGTGTTTGTTAGTAATTGCTTATTACATTTCCTATGCTTGATGAAAACACTATAGGAGAAAAAAAAAACAAAATGAGATTGAGAATTCTGCCTGCTGGTGCTTCTATTGAGTAGAAAATCACATCTCCCCTGCCCCTGAGGTGTTCTGCTAACAACGTGCTGCTATAGACAATAAAGTGCTGTTTGGATGCTTGTTCTTTTCACAGCAAATTTACAGCTAAAAGGAAAACCAGACTTAAAAAAAGCACGCACCACCACCACCACTCACCCGAGACCTCTCTGTCTATAACTGAGTTGTGCAAACACAGATATTTAAAAGCTCACTATCTCAGAAGACACCCTTTTTGTAAGCCCAACTAATAAAATGAAGCTCTATGGTTGAAATATGCAAGGTTCTTAGACACCCTCTACTTATAGATAAAAATAAAAAAAGAGGAATGTATCTTTCTTTATGAAAAAGATGAAGAGAAACATCCTACTTGAGCAAGATAAGGCTGTGGTAACATGTTTAGGATAAAGCAAAATTGATGCACAGTACCTGAAATTGCGAATACTTCAGTTGAGAAGCTACTGCAGAAGTTATTTATTGTCAGCTCTATCTAGACAACACATGAAGAAGGATTCCTATCATAAAATTAATGTGTCACAACACCAGTTAGAAAATAACCTCTTTCTTGGCTTTGAGGTAGCCCATTTTGATCTATTATCCTGTTGTAGACGCTGCGATAACACTAGAAAATGAAAATATAATAACAAGCATAACAACCTTGGATTATCCTTGGTGCCCTTCTCTGAACTTTTTCCAATTCTACTACACCCTTTTTGGGACAGGGAGACCAGGATGACACACAGTATTCAATGTACAAGTGCCTTGTGTAATGTTACAATCGCACAGTTACGCTGTCATGTTTAGTTTTCTGTTACTTTCCTAATAAGCCCTACATTTCTATTTGGTTTTGGAGCACTCCTGCACATTTATCTGAAGCTTTCACAGAACTATCCACCATAACCCTTAGATCTTGCTCTTCAGCAGTAATAGTCAGCAGCTCAAGGTCCATCATTCTATTTATGAAGTTAGCATTGTTTTGTTGCGCATAAGCATCACTTTACATTTATTTGAACTGAATTTCATCTACATCTCTGGTCTCTGCATGACCAGAGATATCAAGCCTGTAGTTCCCTACATGTACCCAAGAGCCTGTTATAAAAAACAGCACTACATTTGCTTCCCTCCAGTCCTCAGAGTCCAAGGCAGTTTTAAGCAAGAGGTTAGGTACTCTCATTGTACTTACCCATAAGTTCTGTGAGAACTCTTTGCTGAACACTTTCTCATCCTTGAGACTTGCTACTTTTTGTCAATTTGTTCCATAACATCTTCTACAGTCTTTTTACTTTTAAGAGATTCTCCACTGCATCCTCCAAAAAGAAATCCACAAGATTTCATTCTTCTTCAATCACAAGATTTTCATCATGAAAATCTCTACAGCTCCTTTTTTACAGTGAACATCAACACAAAGACATCATTTAGCTTTTCTGTTATGGTTTTATCTTCATCTCTTCCTCTATTCTAATTATACCAGATCTGCAGGCACTCTTGCAGACTTGTTGCTTTTAGTGTGCTAAGGAAAGCTTCACTATAATTTAGATCTTTACTAATTCCTCCCCAAATATTATGGAAACAATGTCTACCAGAAACTAATGCACCAATGTTTTCAAGAAGTCCAATGGAAAAAGCTTGTGAATGATTCACTACAGCATGCATAGGAGTCATTTGACCTGACCAGAAACATGTCAGAGTTAAAATTCTAAGCATAAGTTAGTCATCTAGACTTCTGCTAAAATCAGTGTGCGTGGCAAGGGAAACTCCACAACGTTTATCCCAGCTGTTTTAGAATGGGGTACATTGCTTCTGGAGGTACCTTGATCTCTCTATTCATTATGGAATATGGGAAACCATATTTTACACACAAAGCTGTGTAAAATGACCTACATATATAGTCTCATATCTAGAATATAAGAATTACTAATAAGCTCAAAGGAACGTTTAATTGCTCCCAGACAACATGAATTCACTAGGTAGTGGAAGGTTAGTGTTGGAGACATGGTCAATAAATTAAAATTTTAGAGCAGAATATGTATGAGCAAAAAGGAAGCTCACATTTGTGAAAGCCTTATGATTAGTGCCCATATTTACTGTCGGAGAAACCTTGGCCCCATATTCTTGAATTATGTGAAATCTGGTTTCCAAAGTGATGCTCAATGCCCCTCCTTTGCAGTAGCTTATGAATCTTAAGTTTTATTCTAGCAGTACTGTCAGGTTTATGTACGTATGCGAACACTGTGAAGTCCAGCCATGGAAGATCTTAAGTTAGAGCCATTACCTTTTCAAATGCCATAATCATTTTAACACTGAGGTAACAAAGAGACATATCACTACGTCTGTTATACAACTGCACTTGAGAGTAGTTACTGGAGTTACTCAGGGGATTTTAAGTACAATATTTAATTTCAAGGAGAATCCTCCATCTAATGCCCATGCAGCGGTTTACAAAAACCAACACTTGAATTAACAGAACACCATTAAATTGATTGCACACATAGTGGCTTCAACTGTGAAACCGTTGAAGCGTAGGAGTTGAACAGTCAATGGGTAACTTCATAAATGGAAATCAGTAGACATGGATGTTATGGCTCTTCTAATTATCTGCATATGACAATTTCAGGAATCTTTCCAAGGAAGATAAAATAAAACCCTTTGTGCGGAATGAAAACTGGATGGTGTCACATACAAAACATCTCATGTAAGAGACAGTACTAACCCAGCATTTCCTAGAAAATCACTAGATGAGGAGGAACCTCTTTGTTCCCTAATCCCCTTTAAGCAATCTCTGCAAGTTCTGAACTGCCTTTCTGCATGCTGCAGACTGCTCTGAGAAAATGCGGCTCTCCCTCTGTAAATCAGTGAAGAGAAGTTGTGGGGCAGTGATACAGCAAAAGAAAGAGGGGCAACTCCATGGTGAGAGTCTCTTACCTACATTCCTACCTTCCCTGATCTATCAAAGACGTAGATACCTCTTAAAAATAATGTTTCCCCTTTCACTTACAGGCAGGAACTGCCAAAGCAGACTGGGGAGTAATTTTCCCTAGCAAACAAGTGACTCCAGACTCCCTAAGATTACCAGGAACTTCTTTCCCATGCAAATCTAAAGCCCTCTCTGCTGCTGTTACAGAGCCATGCCTATTCCCTTCCTTTTTTTTTCCCCTAAAGAATTTATTCTTTGGAGGGAGCAGATAGCAAACTGTTTGCCCTGTCACAAAGGTGCAGGGCTGCCACCTTTGACAATTCAACCAAATTAGAGGATGTGAACAATTAGTGCCAGGTACGTGCAAAGGTTTGGGTGTGGTTTCAGGCACTCACGGTGACACCTCCATGAGGAAAGCAGGCCTGGAAGCTGCAGGCTGGGTTCACCAAGTACCAGGTGCGCCTGTCTGTCACTAGCTGGTGACTCATCCCATCCTAATGCAAGTGTCTGAAGGAAGGGACAGCTCGCTCTCCCCCCATTAGCTTAAGACAGAGCTTCCCTCATTAGTATAAACTTAAGCTGTGGTCAAACAAATGCAGTAACCACTTTGCGTTTTACCGTGATTATTTCAAGAAACAGTCTCCACCAACAGAAGCAACACAGATTTAAAATAATTTTCATCCAAAAGGTGAGTGAATGTTTGAAATGTTTAAAGTTAATAAGAACATCCTAAATGCAACTTAAAAAAAAAAAAATTAGCAGAAGGACAAATAGATCTATACAAGAATTATAAACATGAAAATACTTGGGCATAGAAAGAGTAAAACAAAACCAAACCACATGGAGGGAAATAATGCATCTTTCAGGTTTTCTAATCAGCTCTAATTATCAACAATAATTAGTCCCTATTCAGAGGCAGAAAACTAAGACCGGCCTTGGTGATGGGAACTGGAAATGCTATTACCTGACATCTGCAGTAAACCCAATCCTGAATCAAACATGCTAACTCCAGGGCCAACACGAGACCCTGCTTGGTCTTGAGTTCTACAGCTTCAGGCTTCACCACGACTCTGAGCGAAGGATCCAGCCAAAGTGCCCAAGAGACATTTGTTCTCTTTTCAGGAAAAAACTCAACATTTACAATGTGCAACTTGGAGTTCCCTTGGCAACAGCTCTGAGACCTTCCCAACGTTCCCTGGCACCTATCCACTGCACACAGCTTTTAGCAACAGCAAGGCTGGTAACTCATCTCGTCGTATTTTGTCTATATTCTCTACAGTGAAATTGTATTTTCCAATGACAGTAAGAGAACTAAATACAAATATACATTTTATTAAAATGCTCATATTTTAAAAAATAGAAGTAAAGGGAAATAGTTTCTAAGCCATTAATATTGCAGATTTCTGGGCATCAAAGTGAAAGAAACATGTTGGGTAACTATACTTCATTACCTAAGATTACCTAAGATGATGAACATTGCCAGGCCTCTTCCTACATTACTATTTGGAGTCGCCCTGACCCAGCACTATGGACATCGAAAGGTCTGATCTTCATGGCATATGCAGGACCCAAGCATCAAAAAACAGGGTATMCATTTCCCTGTCTTGGAGCTACACACTCTACTCTTCAGTTTGAAACACAAATGCAACAACAAAACCTCCGTGCTTGATACTAATAAATAAATAGATAGATAGATAGATAAATAAATATATAGTGTAATGCAAGAGAATGTTTCTGAGCTATTAATCTATACTGTTTAAGCACTCCTACATGCTGCCAAGGTTAACATCTGAATGGATTGTCTGCCACACACATCTCAGCATGGATACAGTATTTTTATAATACAAAGGTGATGTTTACATAAATGTGCCACCCTCATCCCTTTTCTGCCAGGCTCTGCTTTTTTCAGTTTGGGTACTCCAATCCAAACAATAAAAAAAATCTGTTTTCAGGAATATTACTTTGAGATTTATCAAGTAATAGCATGGCCCAGGGTATTTTTAAAAATGTGAAAAATATAATTGCCTTTATTAAGAAGGTTCTAAAACCAGTCACATTTTTAAGGTCCAAATTTTATTAAACTTGAATTTAAAATCTAGAATCACAATTTTGATGCCTGGGGGTAAGCTCTGATTTCACTTACACATCAGTTCAAAAGTATTTTGTTCAAGATTCTATGTTATCTTCTTCATTTATAGGTCTATCCTCAAAAAGGCTAGAAATTGTGTTTCTGGCACTGATTTGAATACTTTCACACTACTATATAAATTATATTAAGGATGAAAACCTATTTGGTGTCTAAAAATGCTTGTGAGCCAAGTGTATTAAATTAATGATAAAGATTGTTTTGTAAAAAAATGTATAATAATAATAGATAGGAGAACACTAGTATCTGAATGACTTTTCCTATGTAGGGGTTAATGGTGCATGTGAGCTGACCTGGGTAAAATGTCTACCCAGAAAATAAATTCTGAGCATGAAGATTTTTGTCATCAGTTGTGGAACATGATAGCTTCAATCTAGCCAGCCTGGTTGCCAAAGACAAGGTAGCTACAGAGGTGTGCTTGGGATCGATTCGTTCTTGGATCAGAAAGCATTTGCTGTACTTGCACTTCTGCTGGCATGGGAGCTCGTGAGATTAAATTAAAGTTGTGCATGCCCCCGCATAGGGCAGTCATCTTCATCTTCTGCATGGACAAATCCAAAGCCTAATGCAGGGGGTTTAGGTGATGCGTAATGTTAGGTGATTCATTTTAGCCACAGGTAAACAACATAGCAGGAAGGATTCAAATACAAAAGATAAATAGAAGATACTTAACATAAAGTATGTTAGAAAAATGTTGTGGAACTTACTATTTGCAAAGCAATGCAAAACACTCAGAGGAAATATTTATAGATGTTTGAGATTATTAATCGTCACATACTTCGCTTCCTCAGGGAACAGAGTACATATTAACAAAATTCTTTTATTATTAAATCAGAAGAGAGATTTTGAACAGAACGTGCACATCATTAGTGACTCTGTGTTGGCAATGTGCTAAGAACTATAGCCAGCAGGTCAGGCGCTTAGCCTCTTCTCCTGCCACAGTGCAAAGCATCATCTATCAAAATATTTAACAAGATTGCAGTTTTATGAAGAATACATTCTTGCTTACAATGCAAAGTAAGTGGCAGCAAAAACTATAGCATATTGCAAACAACAAACACACCACATAAAAGACTTAAAAATACAGCTACCTCGTGTTCTCTGACACTGCACAGAAAACCACAAATTATATAAAAAACACATTTATTTTAAAAATAAAGGAATAAAAAGAAAGGGAACCAATCAACAAATTATTTTTCTGATAACAGAATACAAAGCTTGCATTCAGACTTCATCATCTGAAGCGTTAAGCTTTCATCAGGAAAGTAAATAATGTTCACATGACATATCCACCTCAGGATGAGACTGCAGACATCCAAGGGTGGCAATGAGACAAGAAATTATTTTTTCCCCTGAGATTGGAAAGTGTCAGGAAAGTTGTTCTGAGCAGACTGTTCAATTCCGTAATTCTGGCATTGCCCCTTTTGCAACAGGCTCCTCATCAGGCTGAGTAAATAAGACAGCTTGAATCAGGAGTTCACATTCCTTTTAACAAGCATCTACACACAAGATAATGTGGTTTTAACTATCTTATGCTAGTGAACAGAACTGACATGAAAACAGCAGTGTCTATCACTAGATACCCCTCTGCCTCCAGCACTGAACTTGGGGAAAAGGAAAGCAACAGATTTGGTTTCACATCCAACCGTTCTGGAAAAGCCCAAGCATAAGAGCTCTACCTCAGTAAAGATGCTTTAAATCAGGCAAAATTTTGGAAATTTTGTATTTTATTCTGTGTTGTGAAGGAAACACAGAGAAGCTTCTCTGTAAACCTAACATTCACATACAACACCCTATAAATATCTAAGCAGTCTTTAAAAAGTACAGAAAAAGAATTTCCTCTTCCAAACACTTCTCCTGTACTTTGCTTTTCTTTCCTACGTTAATTTGCTATGTGTCTTTGCTGTCTTCATAAATTTTTTAAACGCTGCCTTGATCTTCCCCATTATTCACGTGCTATGATGCAGAGCAGATCTGATGCTGAAGTAGGACTATACCTTACTAATTTATTTTTAGTGGCTTGCATTATTCCTTCCTACAGAGGATTAAGTACAGTAGAGTACTTTCTAAATCATGTATCTTGCCTTGGAAGTAAAGAGTGTCCAGAGCTAAAGAAATGTAAATCAGTAAATCAGTAAATCAATATAGTGTAATTTCAGTGTTCAAACATGCTTCTCCAGCTAGCAATTTGCCAGTAGGAATATCTGCTCTTTAACTCTTTAGTCTCGTTCCACTGAAATTAACATCAAAACTCTTGGGTAATTCTGGAGTGCCAAACTGACCTAAAAATCTGGTCCATAAAACACATGAATATGGCAGTATTTTAATTCTCTGATTCAGAAAATATTGCTTATACTGATAGAAGTAATATTTTTCCTTAAAATTAAGAAGCAAAATGAATGGGAGGTTAAACCACATTTCCTCCGCATTGCCTTTAATAAAGTTGCTTGGGAATAATCACGACCAAATTTCACATTATCAGAAGAAATTCGTGTATCAATTCACCTCGTCCTTGAATCACAGGCTTTTGAGGGAGGAATCCCAACATCATGTGGGAAACCAGAAGAGCATGAAACAACAGACCAGCCATCTCATCATCCCCAAGAGCCCCACATGGGGAACCTTTTCTTTGTGAGGCAAAAGAAATTTCTGAAGTGTAAAAAAAAAAAAAAAAAAAAAAAAAAAAAAAAAAAAAAAAAAAAAAAAAAAAAAAAAAAAAAAAAAAAAAAAAAAAATTAAAATGGTTTTGATGAGGCTCGCGTTAAGCCACACCTTAGTACCACAGGCCAGTGAAATGGAGCTGCAGGCAATCTGCAGGCTCAGAGCTACATTTAGCTCCAAGGTTGCAGGTTCTTTACTTTTAATCAGGACTGAACGGGAGATGAACATGAAAGCACCAACCAAGGATGTGAAAGACCTATGCTGATCTCCCCATAGCAGGTTATCTGGTATTAAACCTCTTGTTTCTGAGCTTTCCAACTTGAAAAAACAAAGGTATAACATCAGGGCTCCTGACAATTAAAAAAAACACACTTGGAAGCATCCTTTGTCATTCCATTCTAAAATAAAATAAAATAAATTAAACCAAAACAAATCAACTTTTTAAATAGCCACCTTCTCTGATGGATTCATTGTCTAGATTGCAAGCTCCTCAGGGTAAATACTACATCTCACATGTTTGCACGTTGGCTGAAGTAGCAAGATTGTCAGCTCATATGAAGCTCCTGTATGTATTAATTTATACATTAAATTAACAGAAATACATAAGATCTCCTGTGATTGTAACAGTTAGGTGAATAAGAATGTCAATTTTAATGTTTTATAACTGTTCTCTTTCAAATATTTATCTGCTCTTCTATAACGTATCCCAATTTTTTTCTCATTTCTTTCTTTTTCCATTTCTTATTTCTCTCTGGTATCATTCCTTATCTGTTCTCACAGTTGCTTTTAGAAATGGAACCTAGAGAAAACTCCTGCTGAAAGATAACAGCTCTGTTTGCAGATTAAATAGTCCATGAGGAGATTTAGCACATGCAGGGGAGCCGATTCTGCTCGGTGCTAAGCACCATCAGTCACACTCTGAGCATCAACAATCACAGCTAGGTTCAGTTGGCTTAAGAGTGGCAGCATTTTACTGGATTCAACCCTCTCAAAGAAGAGAGAAATAAAAGCAAAAAGAAAAATAAAGCCATGGCTTAAACATGAGCGAAGGAAAATGTTGCAATCTAGATGTAATGTGATGTAATTGTGACGGGAATTTTTTGTACATCCTAAAGCCAGAATTTCTAACACCCTTTTAAATCAAGCATCAGATATTAAATACTATATGTACTGAAGACCTCACTCTTGTACAGCTGACCTATTCTGCCAGCCTCTAGAACAGCACAAATATCTGAAGACAGCTTAAGAGAGTTCCTGAAACTTAAGATAAATATATGTCATAATACAGTGACAGGCAATTGTTAAGGAAAATTTTTGTATGCTGTAATACTCTTCTCAAAGCCAAAGAAATTAATCACAGAGCATGTTTAAAAAAATGCTGAAATTTTGCAAAAAAAAAAAAAACAACCAAAAAACCCCCTGGCTTTTCTGTGATTCAGCCTCCCAAAACATTCCCTGGTCTCTGAGAATGACATACAGCCTGAGGCACTAATCTAGCATTTCCCTATGGGATATGCTACTTAGAATTACCTAAGACAAAAAAACCAAATGAGAATGCTTTTCTAAGTAAGTTTTGGAAAATCAGGCATACTGAATTACATGCATTAAGTTTTGATAAAGCTGAACCAGCCCCAAGGAATCATCTTTTCTCTACCTTCTTAACACTCTGTGAGTATTTGTGCATGTCTAAAGCTAAAACATACAGATACTCAGACTTTACAGTGGTGGGAGAGCCGAAAATAGTAGTAAGTCTCAGTCACTGATATAAGCACTTCACAGTTTCTAGTGTTTTTATCTTCACAGTATCCATCTAGTGTCCTGACCATAGAGGAGAACAAGGAGAGCTGGAGATTCATTGCACTTAACTTCAGCAACTCAAAGTTACTAGTTATATTTAGTGTGAATTAGATGCCTCAGCTCCTACAACGTTGAAAGGCAACACACCAGCACATCCAGAAGTTCACTTGTCCCAGCATTTCACACACCTACCTTAGACTGGGCTGAATCAAACCTGGCGGTACTTACCTCTCCCCACTGGTTACAAGGGGATTGTAGATAATTAACCGATTAGACTCAGGCTAACTCAGCTCCATAGGCAGCTACAGTTCATGAAATGATTTCCAAAAAGTAAGTCGACTCATAGCTAGCAATAAATTTATGCACCCAAGTTATACGGACTTGCTGATCTTAACCACAGTAATCTGGTAAACATCATACAGGGAAAAAGCAACAGAGCGAACCTCACAGTTATGCCAAGTCCTTGTTTAGTATTTTACTCAGTGGATCACCCTGCCTCTTGGAGTCGCACACATTTTTAAATTGGGCATATGAGGATGCCTTCTTATTTTCACAGGACTACAAGGCATTTACTCAGTAGGAGTGCGGCTTACATGACTATCAAAGTGTAACAACTGTTGAGTTTCACATTAGTGAAATAACAAATTGGCTCTGCTCAGGAAGATTAACCTCACCTTTTTTTTTTTTTTTCCTTAGTATTTTTAAAGCCACTTTTAAAACCTGAAATCAGGTTCTGTTTTGTTTAGGTAGTAAAAATAGGAAATATATCTATAGCCAACATACGCGTAAATACAGGATTGGAACATACTTTGGAGGTATGCAGAGATGTTAAGAAAGAGAGGTTTAATTACTATTACCAACCCTCTTAACCTGCATGTCACATAAATTAAGGTTCTGTGAACTCACTTAGCACAAGAGCCAGTGTTACTTTTGTTGAACTTGTACAAAAAGCTACCTTGCTAGGGATCCATCACAGCACCGAGACAGCCAGGTGTGCATCCTGATATGCAGTACAGATGACGCTAAATGGCAAACCTTCTTCTTCTTCCTGCCCACCTCTCCCCTCCACCTCTTCTTATTCAGCAAAACAGTTCAGAGACAGCTCATTTTCATGAACTCCACAGGCTTAAACTTAGTTTTAAAGTCACTGACCTACTACTGTGCTGACTTCGAAAAATCCAGCAGCCTTGGATTCAACAATATAGAAAAAAGAAGCAGGAGAGATGACTATGAACACCTGCAAGTGTCCCAGGTTTGACTTCCAGGAGGCAGCCATGTCTGCATATTTAAACCGCTCATGCACTTAAAGCTATATTAATTTTTTTAATGAATACACGTTTCTGAATGCTGCAGTAAAGCTGGTGATTTCAGATACATTAATTAGGGGAGCATCATGCTGAATACATCTTCTACTTAAAATGCTGTTATGAATGTCATATGTGCAAATGAATGCAGTCTATCTGTCAGCAGTGTTTTTTACTATGTTTCAGGGCAAAGCACAGGCGATCAAACAATACCAAGGGGAGAAGTGCAAGTTCTGGTTTTCAGTCTGCAGTGCCTTCCAAGGGGGACTGAGAGCCTCATCATTCCTACTGAGCACACGCTGCAAGGAGACAGAATTCCTTTCATCAAATTTACAGGGAAATAAGAAAAGGTGGTGGGGGTAGAAGGAATGAAAAAAGACAGAGATGACTCTAAAGAAGTAATTTCATTGTGCACAGTGTGTCTGACTGTTGATGAATAAAACAAAGACAATTTAATTCATTAAATGGAGATTGCCAGTTTGTAAACATAGACTGCAGGCTATTGATTTAACTGAGTAAATTCCATCTATACTGGGATATTGTAGGCATGCACTAAGCTTTTTATATCACTCCAAGCAATTTGGCATCTTTCTCCGTGTTGTACTTTTAGCTGTCATTAACAAGTGTTTATTTAATTTAATAGCACTTGTAGTGGGAGTACTGAACGTGTGCAAATTCTCATAACCTCTATTAACAGGCTTCCAGCTCAGGGATACAAGACTCAGTTCCGATAAGCAAAAAAGATGGTCAGATACCTTTAGCAAGGAGCAAGCCTGACAAGGCTCATCTTCATGTTTTGCTGTGGTGAGACTATAATTGGAAACAATTTCTCGAAGCTAGGCTAGACCCCGAATCTATCAAAACATTCAATGGACTTGAGAACTGCAAGATATTGGTTACCAGAGCCTAAAATTAAAATGTCATGGTGTCCCAACTTGGAACTAGCAGAAATTCAGTGCCTGAGACTGTTTCAGATAATCATTTCCCCACAGAAGAGAGAAAGCCTGTAAGCAGAACAATGCCAACACCTTTTCACTTCCATCTAAATTAAGTATGAAATTTGGAAGAGCTGCTCTATTGCAGTCTTACAAATAGAGCAAAAGGGAACAAGCCAGGAGGAAAGAGAGGTTTCATTTAGTCCAGCTGTTACCATTTTGGAGACCAATTCATACAAAGTCATGCTCCACTGAGTGCCTCACTTTCTCTGTTTGGAAAAGTGTGTATTTCCATGGAGCTGCTTGCCTGCTTTTCATCGTATTCCCAGAGATTGCTCAGCATTATAGTATGCCCTAGGAAAGTACACCTTACTTCTTGTTCCACAGAGGTTCTCATTCATCATCTCTTATTAAGTCTCAAGGTAAAAAATTTCATCTGTTTACTTCAATTGTTGAAACAAAGCAATCCATCACAGTCCATTCATTCTGCATGAATTACTGAC
Organism: Phoebastria nigripes; assembly: GCA_035582835.1. NCBI lineage: Eukaryota > Metazoa > Chordata > Aves > Procellariiformes > Diomedeidae > Phoebastria > Phoebastria nigripes. The sequence goes on along the minus strand of JAYKAV010002936.1, from coordinate 153,638 downwards.
ATCAGGCGTAACAGATTTGCTGTGGTCCCTGCCCTACAGATCAAAAGGTAAAATCTCAAACAAATATAAAAATTACTGAAAAATTCCAGTGTAGAAATGATTTAATGTAAATTCTCTTCTGCTTGCTAAATGTAAACTGACTTTTCCTGGTATTAGACTTTTCTTTTTTGTTCTTTTTCTTTTTTTTTTTCCTTTTCCTTTTCCTGTCTTTTTTTCCCCAGGGGCTTGAATGCATTCATAATGAACCACTATGAAAAAAAAAGATTCAATGATGGTTAAAATTGATGCTTCTTATAGACAGGAAAAAAAAAAAATCTCACTATCATGTACCAGCAGAATGAGAAAAATGACAGGAATTTTGATACTGTAGAATTGGAATTTTGCAGCTTCCCTAAAGATTTTGCTTATGTCCCATGAAGAATGAATAGAAAACTACAAATCATACAGACGTGAAACAAATACTTTCAATTTCAGGAAAATGGAAGTGATGCTCCTGCAAATAACAGTCTCCTAAGCACATATGACACTTTGAAAGCAATGGGCAATAGAACGGACCATGTTTAGGCATATCCCATGATTTGGCATAAATGAAAAAATCACATATATTGGTGCTTTGTTTTCTTCCCAAATGACAACCCAACTTTGTTTCTTGCCAGCTGGTCTACAACAGAGCAATCTGAGCAATCAACTGGCAAGAAACTCTAAGCCAAACATGATAGTGAGCTTTGCTTCTACAGTGACAAACTTTAAAATGCCATCTCAACTTCCATGTGCTATTTCTTACAATATGAAATCTAATGATCTCCTTCCATAACAATACTACTATAGCTACAGACAGAAAAAGAGTTTATCACAAATGAATAACGCTCAGCTGTGCAGAAGACAATTTTCAGACCAGAACAAGCTTCTGCGGGAGCTAAAAACCTCACCGTCTTGCTTTTTTCCAAGTGTAATAGGCACTCCTTTGATTTTGATAGTATTTTATAGCATATATATGGTGTACACAAAATTTACAAAACCCCCTTAAAAGTACAACAATGTTGTATAAACAATCTCCCACCTGGAGAAAGGAGAAAAAGAATGAACCGCATATGATAAACATTAGTCAAGCTGCTTAGCATGTTTCTGCAAGGCAGTGAGAAACTCCCTGATAATGGGAGTAGTAAGAATATAAACAGAGCAGATGTGGAGCAAGCAGACAAGGAGAGAGGATAAATTATTTAAAAGAAAATGTGGCAAACACTCCTATCTTTATAAAGGATTAATAATGCTCATTACATAGGTACCTGCAAATAGTTTGTATAGAAAGTGATGAATATACATTACAGAACTGATAAACAGAGTTCACAGTCACTTCTGAAAGGAAATAAGGTAATGCAGGCTATTAAAATTCAAATGAAAGGTTTGTAAAAACCCAGGACATCAGCTTTTGGTGTTGGGTAAATGAAAGTAGCCCCGGCAGCCACAGGAAGGTCACCCCCATTTAAATAAGATGAAAACTGCGCCGTTGTATTCCGTTGATTTGGACTTATTAAGAGAGCACTTGCCAGCTCATCAAAGTGCGGTCTTATTCCTGTTAAGCTCCTTCTCATCAAGCATCTTTCCTCTCGATTATTAACGTCTTTATTCAGGTACAAATGCACTGCTCCTAAACCTACTGCAAGTCACCTGCTATAAATCTGTTTGGAAGTTTGATCGCGTGGTCAGGGGACTCTGACAGCGTGTTTATGCATTAAGCGCACACATCACACCTACATATAAATTTCTTTTGCCTCTGGGCCTCCCCATGCATTTTATCCTTCTATCCTCTGGACTATAGCTCTCTGAAACCAGAACTGGCTTGGTATTTGTGTCTGACACAGTGCCAGAGTTTAACAAATAAGAATTAGTAACAATATTCCAGAGGGTGTTGTGCAGCACCAGAGGAAAGCTGTCGTGAGGTCGCACGTCAGCGGTGTCTGCTCGCTGCCAGTGGGCTTTAAAGGGTTTCGAGGAGAACCCCTGCAGAATACTGAGCAGGAGAACCCCTGCGGAGTCATTCATCCAAACCCTGCCTCCCGCTACCAGAAATAACATCCTGGGGAATCAGGTTGGGGAAAGCAAAAAAGACAAGCAAAAATAAAATAAGCAATAAACTAGAGACATACCTACAGCTAAACTGCTTGGAAGTAAAAACTCAGCAGGGAGGTAAATGTTGCTACATAACTCTGAGACCACATACGACACAGACAGTCTTGACGACCCTCCAATTTCCATGCAGTTTAATTGTGAGTTCTTTCCTCCTTCAGGAATTAAATCAGTGAGAACCATACAAGTTAAAGTGGCGTGCTGTGGGCTCTACCTCCCGCAATCAGCACCTAGTTTCATTTTTTCATGAATGCTGCCTCTGTTGTTGCAAGCGTTATTTCTCTGCTCCTGTATAACTGGATTGCAGAAGAAGGTGTGTGGGAATTTTTAGATGGAAAAGTCTGTCGAATTTGAATGAGACAGCTCCACTCTTTCATTTCAAATGAAGCCAAAGGGTAGATGCAGACGCTGCAAATGACATGCAACTAAGGGCTCAACAAAGCATCCATAAAAAAGACTGAAATGCAAACCGAGTCGTCCAAACAAAAATGGCTGAACCTTGCCTTTTATTTTTTAATTAAAAATCCACTGCGTGAATGCCTCATAGTAACTTAAAAGGGGTAAATGAATGATCTTGACAATATTTGTAGAACAAAGCAGAACTTTACATTTTTCTGTGACTGAAAGGGATGTGGTGAAAGTCAATCAGAACCAAGATGCAGCCTTCTTTCCTCTTACTATACTTTTATTAATTCTATTACTGAATTCTTTGAGACTCTCCTCCCCCACTGTTTCAACCCTGCCCCCAGAATGAAAAGCTTCACCTTGACACTACCTTTTAAACCAAAAACATTTCTGCCTTCATGGCTGGTGTGGAATTAGCAGCTGCAGAGGATGCGGCTCCTGGTTCATTGCACGGGAAGAAGATGGACAGCAGAAAATTGCTTTGCAGAGGTCCTCCCAGCCCAGGTATGAAGATGATAATTTTAATGCCAATTTGAGTGCACGTTGCTGCGACAGCCAGTCAGTATGCTGGTTGTGATTTACACATTCAAATAATAGTTACAGTACTTTGTTTTATGATGGCAACTATCCAGGACCATCACACTTGCTACCAATGTAAGTGAAGCATAAGATCAAACTGTATCGGGTTAACTTCACATTTCATTTGTACTCAGCATTTCTTGGTATTTTCAGTGCTTGGTAATATCTATATGCAGTTGTCCCACCAGACCTTTTATTGTCACAGGAAAAAATTATACAACTCAAAATGACCTGCCATTACTTCAAAAAGTTTTAGACCAGAGTAGTTTTTGACATCACTTCTGGTGATTCCAGAAGGGGGAATATTTCCTGCACTAAGTCCTAGAAAGGTACAAGGAAACACTGTGCTGCACGAAAAAAGTAGCTCCTTATTAAGGCAGCTATTCACCTTAAGAGTTGCATCCACAGTGTGCTTCCAAGTCACGTGCACACATTTCCAAGCTTTCTTCCCTCCACAGCCAGCCCTCCCTCATGCAGGTTTCTACAGCAATGCTTACAATCAAGTGCCATGCACACACACAACAGCAAAATATCCTTTATGAATGAATGAGGATGAAAATGGTATTTGATGTTGCCTTGAACAGAATGCAATTAAAATGAAAACAGCACTGTGCTTCATTCATTCGTTCACTGATATTCTCTGACAATTAGTAGACATTACAGTATTTGCCGATAGTGAAGAGAATAAAAAGTGCTAGAAATCATCTTCTCAGGGCAAGATGCAGCTGTGATGTGGACGGGCAAAAGAACAAAAAGGAAAAGAGGGGGTTGCACAAGCAAATACCTGCTCACGCGTTGTGTGACAGGGGAGCTCCTGCCCCATCCAGCAGGTTACAAGAGCCGTGCGGCAGGGCATCTTCACCCACCGCTCACCTGCGACGGCAGCTCCTGTCCGGCTCTGGTGCAGGCAACTGCACAGCCCTGTCGATGCATCACATGAAACGGGACCGTGCATCGTGTCCTCTGGTTTAACAGGGAGCTAATGCACTCTTAGTGCTCCCCACAGGCAGGCTGGGCCTGAGGTCACTTGTTCTGGAAGGCTGCAACGAACAGGTGAGAACCACTGTCTCCGTAAATCACCTCTCACCACGCAGGTATGCTCTCTCCTTTTTTGCTGGCTGAAGATAACCCGCTCAGATTCACACTTAAACAGATCCAGAAGTGCTCACTCAATTTAAAAAGCTGCTCTCGACCACTTCTCAGAGGGTCGTTTGTGCCTGTCACCGAGTTTCAGCATGGTTTGCCATCACCCTGTCCTTGCGTCAAAGAGAACTTTATCTGGAAGGCCTTGATTTTCCCTGACCCTAAATTCTCCATAAGATTTCAGGCTACGAAAGGTGCCCAGGTTCAGGGATGGATGTTCTGGATGCTGGGAGAGACTGGGCAGAGGCGCAGGTTTAGCTCAATGTGCAGCCACTCATCTCTATCGCTGGATCAAGTCCGTAACCTCCTGTTAGCAACAACATAGCTTTCAGAAAGACGTGCAAAAAACTCTATTTAAAGATTTTGTGTGAAGGAGAATCTGCTGAATACCTGTGCAAGCTGTTCTCAGGGTTAATTATTCTAACCATTTTAAAATCATGTCTCATTTCAAGTCTTAATATATTAGATTGAAGCCTTCAGTCATTAGAAAACTTTATGCCTTTCTGCTAAATTAGGTGGCTCTCTACTAGAATAAATGTTTTCTCCAGGATTTCTCCAGAACATGAAGTGTCACCCTTTTGCTCTCTCATTGATAAGCTAAACAGATCAAGCTTCTACTGGGAGAAACATTGCCTTTGTCAATCTTTTCAAGTTTATCAGTATTATTTCTGAAGGGACAGGGTGATGGCCTCACTAATGATGCATATTATTTCTAGTCTCTTTTAGCTGGTTCATGTGTTTGCAGACAGTGTTTGGTCTGCCAGTCCCCTCACTACACTGGAAATCATGTTCCACTGGTCACCACCAAAGCTCTTAAACTGACCTAGAGTGACTGCTTTTGAAAACACCTCCTTTTCTAGAAAGGTTACTTTTGTGTAACCCTGTTTTTAGTGGCATTGGGTGGGTTTTTTTTTTTAAAGTTTATGTATTTCAGATTGAAATCCATCATAATGTCATGTTTTTCTTCTATGTATTCAGTGCAAAAGTTGAGGAGATTAAGCAGAAAAAAAGTCTGTGTATGGAAAAAAAAAAAAAAAGAAATAAAGCTCTATTTGCAAATGGGCAAAAATACCATTCTGAATTGCCAGGAAATGCCATTATAGTTTGCCCATATGTACCAGTATGTATCAGAACGTTATCCCTCATTTGAAATAATATAATGCAGTCTGTCACTTTGGTCATGTAATCATTTTTTTTTAAAACACTACAAATATTCCCATTTGCTTTCAGCATAAGCATGATGTGAAATTTCTGGCTTAACTATCTCTGTAAAAACTTCAGAAGAATGAAGATTAAGCTGAAGCTCACTTTCATTATATATCGCCAGTCATGGCAGGGCACTGATCCTTTGAACAAGCATTTCCTACTTCAGACAGGAAAAAATGAATAAAATGTTAAAAATAATCAGAAAAGGGCTGGCTATGGATGTTACAATGCACAATCCTGGTGCAATGGAAGAATACAATTTAAAATGTAGTAACTTGCAGCGTTACATTCATTTCTGCAGTATTGGAACCAATTTACAAATAACAGGGACACCATCTGCTCTCTAAAGAACCACGGGAAAAAATGCCTGCTAGCAATTAAGAGGTTGTACGCGAGACATGATTTCTGTAGATTTCACTTTTTCTTTTTTTCTGTTTTGTTTTGTTCGCTTGGTCTGGAAACTATGTCATCACAAATACCAGTGGATGGTCTTACCAGTGGTTTTTTTTCTGTTCTAGCCTACTTAGCTTACAGATGTACTTTTTTAATCAGTGTATTTGGTATTCATGACTAATGTGAATTTGTAGAGAGGAGATCTGAGAGAATTATGTGGATTTAGGTTTAGAGCTTTTCCAATCCTGGCAGACTGACATTAGTTGAACATTTATTCTGCTCTGGCTAATGTATTCTCTCTCTCTGGCCTCTCAATTATTCTTAGTTTTCCCTTTCTCTTTTTAATAGTTATGGTACATTAGTGTAAGTACTGCTTCTTTCAGGTTATGCTATTACTGAGACTTTGCTAACATGTGGGCAGCAAAGCTGTCACAACTGATTTCACTGTTACAGATTTCCACAGTCCTAGGGGGTTTAAATTTAAAAGAGACTATAGATTTGTTAATGCATTTTGCAATTTGATTGTGTTAATGCGTTCAGTGATGTGCTCAGATCTTCGGAACAAGTCTGTGGCCTTTGAATTGTATTTGAGAGTGATTCTTATGTACACAATACCATTCTGGCACATGATATAATTGCTATCCAAATAAGTCAATAAAGACATAGTGAAATGCAAAACAAAGTCATACAGGAGAAGTAAATGACACAGACTGCAATATTACTTGCTGTCATATATGTTCTCTTTGGCCAAAAAAAGCTTTCCCTAAAAAAAGTGGTTCCAGTTCACTACTGCCATAATGCCTTGACTAGTTAGTTGAGCTTTGGCAGCAGAGCTGCAACGATTATTTTGGTTTCTGTTTACCAGCTAGCTGCAGTAGGTCTAAACAACACCAGATACTTCTTTTAAGGTGTCCCCACCCTTGAAAGAGCACATAATCCTCCTGTAGATAGAATAGTGTGAGGATTAGGACAAGTAGGAATTCATCTGTAATTTTAAGCTACATGAACACCTGGGCTCCTGCAAAAATCCATCCTTGTTGCAAAAAAAGCTTCCACAGACTCTGTGCTAAATCAATCCTCTGTGCCAACCCCTCCAGTAAGGGTGACTAGTAAGATATGATTGCATTTGTCGGTCACACCAAAACCAGGATTATCGCTTTTCATAGTGATGAAAGTCAGGACCAGTCCCTTAGGACAGAAGATAAACCAGACCAGCATCTTCAAAACGTCTACACAACAATCCTGACTCACAAGACACAGAGGAAGCCAAGGGGCACTTTGGCCACACTGGCATTAAGAAACAGAAACTTGCAATATCATTAGTTCCTCTTAGCTGCTAAGAGATGTGTTTCAAGATTGACAAAAACTGAGCATGTGTAAATGCAAAACTACACAGAGAACATATAAAGAGACTTCACATTCATTTACTGAATGATTTTAACAGCAGAGAATTTAATGCCAGGATTTAAAAACAGAGCATATCACAGCTGCCAGTAAAATTGCCCCAATACAACTGAGCACAAGGCTTGGATTTCCTGGCACTGAACCTTAATTTTGAAGGAATCCTGCTCTTGCTGATGTCTGGTAACAGCCAGCATTACACTGCGGTAGGCAGAACTGGACTTTGATCAATGAGAAAAATACAATGGTAAGCAGCAATTAAGTGGATCTGAGATGAATGCAATAGATGTATTTTCAGCATGGAGAAAACCAGTCACACGGGTTGCACTAAAGGGAGTTATGCTTTTAAATTTGATTTGTACTGTATGCTGGAAATCCTATTCTGTTCCACTGAGCTACACGATCGCTATACCTAAAAATGAAAATTAAGAATGATTATCCTGTTTCACTTTTTGTTAATGTGAGTGCCTGACAATTTAAACACAAATGGCAAGTCCTGACTTATCACAAAAGGTAATACTTTATATAAAGAGGAATCTCCGCTCGTAGAAAATGGCGGGGAGTGGGCAGGCACACCTCTAGACTGGACCTCAGAGCACATCAGGGGCAAGGGAAAGCACGAGCCTGGGCTCCGCCGGCACAGCCAATGCCACAGGGGACGTGAAGCGGTGGCAGGGACCAGCAGTGCCCATCTCCCTCGGCAGCAGGCAGGCAGTGTGCGTGAAGCAGGGGGACAGGCTCGGACTCTCTCTGATCGGATGTTTTCTGCTATGGGTACGGGCAGAGATGTACACAGGCAGCACCTGCTGCTCCTTCTGGGCTGCAGAAGCATGTTTTGAATTGCGTTAGCTAACAGAACTTTCAGGCACCCACAGGCCAGAAATCATAGCATTTTTATTTACATTTGAGAAACAATTTGTAGCCTGTTTGTGAAAATATGCGTGTAGACGTATGGCATAAGAAAGCTCAAATATGTCTGGTTATTTTATTGCTTCACTAGTTCAGAAAAGGCTCAACGAGTAAAACTACTCCTTGTTTGTGTTTGTGGAATTGAGCCTTAGTGATTACATCAGAGCAGAAATCATCTAAGAGAAAAAACATAACTGCTCACTAATACTTTGCTTTAGGGTGCTTTATGGCAACAGGCTATTCACACTGCTGCAGCTAAAGGGAGATTATATAGGCTAGGAAATCTAAGGCTAGCCACACTGGCTGTATTCGGGTGGAGGGTGCGTATGTGTCTGTACAAGATTAAATATTTCTCTGTTCCACCAGTCTGTCTGGTTTATCTCAAAAGACATGGTGCTGAAATGCACAAAAATCTTATTTTTCAAAACAATATGTATTTCAGTACCCTGCCTGCCCACAGGATCAGAAGGGCAGAATACCTCTTTTCACATAGCTACAAATGAAGAATACCCTCAAAACACCACTCTGCTGCTGTTCGGTCTTCCATTCAGCAGAAGAGGCCATTTAATGAAGTTCACTGAGTTTTGTCTTATCCCTCCTTCACTGCTCCCGCCATAATTTCACTCTTAAGAAAGGAGAAGGGTGTATTTTTTATATGAAATAGATTACGTTTTGAAACTGCCATCAGTGAGTAATTCCTGTAAGGTGGCATTGTTCTCACTTCCATTTAACTCTCCACTTTCAGAAGTTTGTATATTTTTCAAAGTGAAAAAATTGTTCATTTTGGCACTCGACAATTTGGCCTGGGAGAAAAATAGCGACAGCACTGAAAAATCATTCTTGCGGTGATCAAGCTGTAAAAATGAAGAGATGCCTAGGTAAGGCAGAAAATATCTTTCCACAGATTGGTCTTTCTAACAGCAACTCATTTCTACCATCAATTTCAGTTTAGTAATACGGGCAAAGATTCTCATTTGCACCTGTGGCACCAACTTAAACCTCTATTTTCTCCATTTAATATCCCATGCCCTGCTCCTAAGGGAATAAAATAAACATGCAAGCACCAGGCTCAGTACTACAAGTCTGCAAGTCAGACACTGACACAGCAAAGGTAAAGCATCTCTACTATAAGGGTAAATGTGGTTTCTAGGTGAGAAACCTTCTCAGAGCCTGGTCCAAGGCAGCATGAATGACCATCACAACCCTCATCTCTACCTGCTGCATGCACAGGGCACATTTCTGTGGCTTTGTCCTTTTTCCACACAGGGCTCTACAATCTGTTTAGAGAGGCAAGATACTATCACAACAAAATCTTCATGACAAAAGAGCCCTATGAAAACAAGGTAGCTCACTGCAGACACAAGGGCACTTTCCCCTTGGAAGCTGATGAGGGAATAAACATGTACAAAACCATATTCTATTTCATATGGCCTGATAACAATGGGATAAGAACTTATAGAACACAGAAAAGCTGTACTCCAAGTCTAAACACTGATGTGAACAGGAACCATTCTAACACTTACCCATTACCTGAAGCACTGCAGCGGCAGGCTCCTCCTATGACTAGACCCAGGTTCAGCCTCCAACCCTGCCCCACTTCCTGCTCTGTTCTTCAGGCTCCAGCCCTCTACTTTTCTCTAGGACTTGAGCAGAGTCCCATGCCCCAGGCTACTGCTCTGGAGGACTAAGTAGCCAATGCACACAGCACAATCTAATGTTGCCTACAAGCATTAGGCAGTTCCCAGTGAACAGCAAGGAACATGGTCTGCTCTGGAGCCAGCTCAATTGCAATAAACCATACATCACCTCTACAAAAAGCTAAGGAAAGGAATTTGGCATTTGCTACAGGTTCCAGACTGGTTCCATAGATATCAAATATGGTTTTACTATTGATTTGCTTGAAACACTTTACCTTCTGTGCCTGGTTTCAATGAGGTTGTCCTTTATGCTCCCTTCCTCCATTGATGAGGGCACTCCTGATGGACTAATGAGGAAGAAAGAAGCAGCTACTCATTCCACAGCTAATGAGTCTTGTTTCTTTCTGAAGTGTATCATCCAAAACAGCTGGTGACACTTTTAATGAATGTGTATCAAATATTTATCACTCTGACTGCAGCCAAGCTTTAATTTGAACCCTACCGATGATGATCTCAAGAAAAGCACTTAAAAAATCACTAGAACCCAGAAAAAGAGAAATTTGATTGTAACTCTCATTTGTAATATGCTATGTAGCCATCATGATTTATCAAAGTACAGCAAAAACTGGTGAGTTTATTAACATACTACAAAAGTACTTCCCTACCATTCATGTAGCTGTTTGGTTTTAGTAGTAAATAATCAATATTTAAATCATGGATTCACTACAAACAAAAGCATGCAAATTTCAAAACAAGCTATGTAGCTTTTGTGTTCTGTTTCATGAAAAGGAAAGAGGGCAAAAAGGAAAGGGAGGAAAGGAAAGAGGAAAAAAAAGGAAAAGGGAAAAGGGAAAAGGGAAAGGAAACAAAGGAAAAGGTGGTAGGAACTGACTTACTGATTTACAGTTTAATTAATGGTCAAATAATTTGTTGAACATCAACAAGGTTTTAACACTGCCCTGAAGGACTATCTGGAAGTTCAATATTGTGTTAAGACTATAGCATGCTTCAGTGACCAAGATAAATCAATGGTCAACAAATCAGGGATCTGTATTTGAAAAATGGAAATCTGCTGTTTTCTGCTAAATGCTGGATTAATCAGTTCCATCAACCAATATTTTTGCCATTTTCAACACCACAAAAAAAGTAGCCCACTACTCACTTGTTATTCCTTCCTTTTTTTTTACTTGCAAAGCCATTAACCCCCCCAAAGATGCTAGTCACTTGAGAAAACCAGGAAGGAAAAAGCAAATGGCACAAAAGATCATTTCATTTGCTTGACTAGGCACATTAATGAATTCCACTTAGACTAGAAAAATGCGGTGAGCACCACAGCATCATACATTGCTTTAGCTTGAGTGATTCAGAGCCTGTGCCATTAAAATGTACAGTAAACTGTAATTAAGCAATTAAACATGAAAGAGCATAGGCTGGGCTGAAATAATGTTAGACCCCAAATGCCTTGTTTGTCTTATGCCTTTAGCAGCTTCAGCTTTAACTCCATTTCAAAATGACATATGCCCTGGCAGACCTGTCTAACCGTGGTTATAAAAAAAGCTACCTCTTTTTCTTCCCTACCACAAAACAATTCTTTAATTATTTTGTTCTTACACTTTTGTGTAAGCCCTTTCAATTCCTTTTGCTGCTCATAGCAGCTGCCTTCCAGACAGTGTGATGATGGCTAAGAGGCAGGAAATGAAGAGCAAAGATAGGCAGGCTTTCCTTAACATTAATAGAAATAATCATCTAGTCTACAGGATAGTTTTAGTATAACCTAAAAAGGGTGCCAACATGAAAAATTATTTTAATTAGGATTATAGGTAATTGTAAAACCTTATTGGAAGAGGCAGATTCTCTGCACCTCTCAGATCAGAATGCAAAATATATAAATAGGAAACTCAGATGAAGAACATAAAGACAGACAAGATAAGGTGATCTACACTGTAAGGGACAATTATGACTATATCTCATTTGTACAGTTTTTCCAATAATTTCAGTATGTAAAAAAAAACCAGTTCTCACAAAGACTCAGTGATGAAGTCTACCCTATATGCAGCAGCAAAGTGAATAAGGGAATACATTTTAGTAAAAGAAAGTAGAGATCAATACAAAAATATTGCAACATAAGACTTCACAGATTATAGCAGTGTTTGAAATGGTGATATGCCATATCTGTCTTTTAAACATACGTATTTGTGATCTCAGATGAAGCATTAAAAATGAACTTGTTCCATGCCAGCATGTCAATGTTTTTGTATCAGAACTTGTAAATATTCATTCTGACCACTGGATGACCTCATTCTGATTCTCATAAAGCAGAGATGACAATTGCTGAAAGCGTTAGGAAAAGATTAGGAAAAATAACTATAATTATATAGCAAGTGTTTTGCTAAGGAGAGTTTAAAAACAAACCCAAAAAATCCTACGGAGTTTAGGAAAAAGCATAGCTATACTTAACCTATCACAGTGGGATCTCTAAGCACCAGGTTTCACATTTTCACATGTGTATTAACTTATTTTTAGGATGTTATGTTGTATCCCAAAGCATATTTCTTTTGGTACAAACAGGAAGGTAAAAATTTTAAGTAATATTATTGTATAACAGTTACTAGCCAGCTAGGTATGATTCCATTTTTCTTTCCAAGAGAACAAAGACATATAGTAGATCTATAGGGTTTAATTTTTCCCTCTTCCTTTTCTTTCAAACAGATAATATGTATTTGTGCTGCAAATACAAGAGCCACTAAAATCGGATATTAAAAGTAAGCATAAAAGACTTATAAGTAACTTGTGAGATGTGTTTTAAGGGAAAAACAAATAAACAAACCTCATCAACTTTTAAGATTAGAAAAAACAGGTATGTAAGGTGCATTATAATGGTTTTCACATCGTAGCCTGAAGCAGCTGGTACTGAACATCAGAGGGATCAATCTAGTGAGATTGAGCAGTGGCCTGATTCAGTGCCACAAATTTTATTTTACGAGGCCTTCTCCCTGTTTTCAGCGCTGACTCTTGATCGCAGGCAGCATAAGACTTTCCTCCACCCTCAGACAACACAGGGAGCTCGTGTCCAGCAAAAGCAAACAGTGTTTGTGAGGTATCAAAACCCTCCCTCCTCTCTGCGTAGCAGGAAAAACATCTGTGCAGGGTCCAAGGCAGAACTTGGCTCCCAAGAAAGGAACTGTCATGAAAAACACATGAATCTCAAAAAGACTTTTCTAGTCTTTTTCTATCACACACGCACACACACACACTTATTTCTTCAAATAGCTTATTCATTAGTCTACAGGGAGTCTTCCACAGCACTCCTAACCTCTGTGCAGAGTCGTCTTCAAAAGAACGACAGTGAAGAAATTGGAGATATTTGTGAGATCATGCCATGTTTTGGAGACAGTGAACTCTCTTTTTTTCCTACCCCAGTGACTGTCTAGTCATGTTCCTGCCAAAAATTTGTTTTTCTCTTTCCATGTTTTCTGTTCTTTTTAAATTAAGATCACATTTGAGTCAAAGATTTAAAACAGCTGAGTTTTCAGGTTTGAATTGAGAATAGTCATTTACCCATTTGAACTCTCAAAATCAATTTTACTTATTTCCTCCAAAACTTTTGTCATATTTTTTCCAAATAATTTTTTAAACTGAGCCATATTGCAACTATATAATTAATCAGCCTGTAAATATTAAAAAAAAAAAAAAAAAATGGCAGTATTGAATACTTTATATTCTGATTTTGGCATATATAGGTCTGTCAGCAACAACACAAACTTCATTTTACTGACGTCTTTCCAAAATAAATACATGAACATAAATTAATTTAAAGGTTGCAAAAGGGCTTGGCTCAGCAGACTTGCAGACTCATGTCCTCTGTTTTTCCGAACAGGAGGAATGTGGATAGTGGCCAGGACATCTGTCAGACACACTCCATCAACAGCCATAACTCAGTGAGCCGGACGTGTGCAATCTAATAATCCTGGCAAATCAATATTATGTAACATTGAAGTTGGTGGACTTGCAGTAGAGAAGAATTTAGGTGTGACTAATTATTATGATCGATTTATAGTGTGAGAAGACACAAGTACAGGATTGGTACTGCAGGCCAAACCTTTTTTTTTTTTTCTTTTTTTTAAAAGACAAATACCAATCACCAATAACAGCAGAAGGTGTAAAAGTCTAAAAAGGATTGTGGCTCAAAAGCAAACAAAAAGGAGGAGATTTATCAGAGAGATATAACTGGTCATCAGTACTTGACATAACATACCAAAAATCCCCTAGAATCATTATTCAGAGATTAATTACCTCTGGGGGTCATGTCTTCCAATCACCTACTCAAATCATGACCGATATTGTGATTTTTTTTTCATAAAATCTAACTAGATTTCTTTTGTTGCAACTTGTGTCCATTGCTACTTGTCCTACCACCTCCCATTTTTAGTTGCAAACAGCAGTGAGGTCCCCCCTCACCTTTCTTCTTAGGGCTGAACAATCCCAGGTCCCTCAGCCTCTCCTCACCTTTTCCTTGTTCTCCTTTTTCTTCCAGAATATGCTCTGTGCCAATAAACCTCCACAAAGAACAGTTCTTGAAGGTTAGGAAAAGCCAATGCAAACTTACTTAATCCCTGTGTATGCTTTATGGTAGCATTTCTGAATACACAATTACACTATTTTCTTCACAAAGCTTCCAAGTCATTCACAACCCAACTCGTCTTCAGTGAGCGCATACAGCTGGTACATTATTCAGTGTAGGACCTTCTCCTCCACTAATTCCAGAGCTGGGTAACAGGTTGAGACTGAGGGAGCAGATACTTCTGTCGCCCAGAGCCTGACCAGACCTGCTGAGCAGAGCTGTCAGGTCACCATCACCAAAGAGAATGACCTTTCTCTCCATCCTCCTGGTTGCATGGTCCTGCCCCATCGCCCTTGTGCTGACTTTAGCTTTAGCCTGACGGCTCCGTCAGCCAAATCACCTCACCAAGCAGCAAAGGATTTTTGTTGGGTTTTTTTCTGATTTAAAGAGTCAAATCAGCTGAAACAAGTCAATGCACAAGAAGGACTGTGGCCAGGCAGCCATACTTGGGGGCAAGCAGTGTGGAGATGGGAAGCAGGAAAGCACCATCCTTTTGGTGTGCCACCGTCTCAGTTCCCCTGGCTCACCTAACCCTGTGCTAAAACAAATAACAGGTACTCAGGAGAGTACATTGTCCTTCCCTCAGGCATATATTCCCCATAGTATTGTGTTAACAGAAATGTTCCTGAATGGAGGACTTCACTTTCTGACTACATAATCACTGGCATTCATGTCCTGGTTTTTAGAAGCCCTAAATCTTCCCGTATTCCCATGCAAAATCCTGGCTGGGCTGGTCTGTGCTTTAGACTGAAGCCAAACACGTGGGAGCTTGCTCAGGATGGGGCAGCAAGCGGAGGGTTTCTAGCTGCTGTGAAACTCAGCTGAGCACAATGCTTACCACAGGCAGGAAATTTTAAACACATGTAACTTAGCTAAATCCACACGGAGCTGGGGAAAGGGGCAGGGCATTTCTGTAATAGAGAACCTATCACTGCAAAATTTTAAAATTAGGCAGAAATCTAGAGACATCAGAACTTCTCAAAAATACAATCTGATATACTGCACATATGTAGGTAAACCACAAAAATAAGTAATTGCTTTAATAGTAAGCCATTACTGTTCTTTGCACATTAAAAAAAAAAAAAAAAATCCCCAAATCCTTTGACTGAAGAGATTGTCTTGCACGTAAAATTAACAGACTATATGTAAGCCTGTCTCCCATGGATCTCTAGTAATAGTGTGTATAATAAGCTCCCATATCATAGAGTCAATTACAGCCTACGTTTTGGGTAGGGAACGAAGGACAAGAACGTGTGAGAGCCACAGAACCACACTACCACAACTTTGGCTAAAGAAGGGGAAACATCTCCCTTCCACCTGGGTCATAAGCGCTCTGTACAATGGCTCAGGACCAGTGTCAGGATCTCAGTTTTACAGTGTGCAGGGGCGGCAGTCGGTGTTGAGATCTGAGTACAAGTTCAGAAGAGAAAACAATGGAAGAAAACAATGTTCAACTACACATATGACTAAATACATCTCCAGAGGCATTCTGACTCCTAGGGTATGTTCAAAGCCAACTATTCTTCCTCTCCTTAAAGCCCAGTATGTATTTCCTAGAAACAAGGGAAAAGAAAAAAGATTAAGTTATAAATTTTTAAGAGGTGTTACAGTAACCTGAGCTACATACTAATTGCTGATTTGATGCCATCCCCTTATGATTGTGTTCCCACAATAGGGTCAGGGACAGCCCAAGGCTTCCTGGCAGCAAAAGCAAAACTCAGCTTTGCCACACCAGTATTAAATGGCCTGTTGCTGGAGTCAAAGGGCTCAGCTGGGATGCCTGGGAGAAAGGGCAACAACCCCAGGGAGCTGGGCTTTCTGCTCCCACTGCCCATCACGTGGTGCAGCAGACCTCCAGACCCTCCTTGCCTGTGGGATGGGCAAAGCAGAAAGCACAGCCAGTGTTTGGATGCCCCTGGCACTTAGCTGCCCTGGCTTTGCCTATGCCCAGAGCAAGCCCTGGTATAACAAACTGCTGAGGTTTTCTCTCATTAGCATGGAAGATGCAATGATGTTCACCATTTTATCCGTTGAAACTACTACTTTCTCAGTATTAAATGATAAGATATTTTGTATGTGTTTTACCATATATCACACATTTCAGTTAAAGTGATAAGATCCATTTGTGCTGCCCTATGGCAGTCCCTGAACTGTACTGTCACTCTGAGAAGACTATGAACAGCACAAAATAGAGAAGCAACCTGCTCCAAACTTTAAATGCATTGCCATATCCTGCTTGCTCATCTTAGGTAGAAAGAGAAAAAGCCATGTACTCCTCAGTAAGCAAGCAGTGGTACTTGCTATAAATCAAGTTGCACTTATATATGCAAAAAGCATGGGAATTTTACCGTTTGGTCTATTACAGAAGTGTTCATCCTTACCTAGGTTTATTTCTTTAGCAATTTTTTAGCAATTACTTCCTAATGGCACTTACTAAACCTCTTTTTATTTTAAAGAAAGGACTGGACAAACATTTAGATGAGATTTTAATCTTTAACTCGCATATATTGCTTGATAAGTGTGGATTGTCACATGAGCATAGCATATAGCTGGTAAAAATTACATACAAGTTTTTGAGTTTAAAATCACATTGTTCTGTAACAGCAACATTAAGCTTTAAAGCTATTTGCACTCGGTAGTACCTAGTTGACAATCCTGGATGAAAAGCACTGCTGAACTCCCCATGCCACACCGTGTGTTGGGAGCAAAAGCAGCTTACTCCCTTACTGTGAGACAAAGGCAGCTCAGACTGAAAATATAAACTTCTCCTTTTAAAAAACCAAGAGATTACCAGTGTGTTAAGAGCAAAATTCCAGCCAGTCCTGTTGAAAACTTTATGCCAGTTTTTAATGTCTTAGCAGGTCAACAAACCACATTCTCTTTAGGCCACCTTGCAAACTAATAAAGAATGTCTCTGCAAGAACATGAGGACGCTGATTAGTCTCCTAAGATAACTACTCAGAGGTAGACTGGATACGAAACCACAGCCTTAAGCGATCTTAAATTATTCCAGAGAAAATCTGATAAGATTTACTATTATGTTATGAATATTATACCATGTTGTCTTCTCTCTCTCATGAAAATGTACTAAGGACCAAGCTCCACGTAAATAATTTATGTTAGTTCTGGCTCAGCTAATTAACTGAATTCACAGTTTTTAACTTGTGGTTTGTGGGTCTGAAGCTCTATGAACTCCATCCAAGTGGTTCTCAATAAGTGATTAACAACAGCATACCCGTTTTCAGTAAAATAAGATTAGCTACACAAGCAGTCAGTGGTCATTAGAAAAACATAGCAGCCTGTAAATTTAGTGTTAAAATCTCTACCTTATTGGTTTTTAATTGTCTACTGCATCAGGTAGATGAGTAGGATTATTAAAAAAATAAAGGAGAAAAAGCTTTCAATATGGCAGAGAAAAGCAAGTTACCTGTCTTTACTGACTTGCTTTTGAACTCAACCTGATTTCCCCCTCACTGCCTGTCCTGGTTTCAGCTGGGACAGAGTTAATTTTCTTCATAGTAGTTGGTATAGTGCTATGTTTTGGATTTAGTATGAGAATAATGTTGATAACACGCTGATGTTTTTAGTTGTTGCTAAGTAGTCTACTAGTCAAGGACTTTTCAGCTTCCCATGCTCTGCCAGGTGCACAAGAAGCTGGGAGGGAGCATAGCCAGGACAGCTGACCCAACTGGCCAATGGGGTATTCCATACCATGTGACGTCATGCTCAGTATATAAAGCTGGGGGAAGAGGAAGGAAGGGGGGGACGTTCGGAGTGATGGCGTTTGTCTTCCCAAGTAACCGTTACGTGTGATGAGCCCTGCTTTCCTGGAGATGGCCGAACGCCTGCCTGCCGATGGGAAGTAGTGAAGGAATTCCTTGTTTCGCTTTGCTTGTGCATGCGGCTTTTGCTTTACCTATTAAACTGTCTTTATCTCAACCCACGAGTTTTCTCACTTTTACCCTTCCGATTCTCTCCCCCATCCCACCGGGGGGGAGTGAGCGAGCGGCTGTGTGGTGCTTAGTTTCTTGCTGGGGTTAAACCACGACACTGCCTCACAGTGCAATATGACAAGCCATCAAAGTTTTGACATTTGCTACAACACACAGCAGCATCTTGTGCAAGGACTTGAAGGCATCCAAATGGCAGCATTTTTACTCACTTTTTCTCTCAGCACCTTCGAGAATTTGACTCCTCTTCAAGTAAAAAATGTAAAAATCAATGCTACTACAAATGAAGAGGAGGTAAAATCAAAGCAAGATCACAAATTCTAGCAATTTCTTTTGTGAGTAAACCAGAGCCAAGTCAGACTGCTGATAATATAAAAACACAAACAACCCTGGAGTTAGAATGGAAGAAACAAGAGACTCCTTTCTTCCAGTGTAGATGAAAAAAGCAATCTTCATTTATTAATGAGCCAGATTTCCCTACACTTATCACAACTGGAGCCATAAAATTTCATACTGTGACCAATCACGCACTGTACGTTCTTAATTATATTCTGAAAGGTCTGGAGTTACTAGATTCTTTAATTAAATGTTCTCCTACTGGCTTTAACATATCACTGAATGGGTAGTATTCTGATAACCCAAATACATCTGTTTGAGAAATCTGAACTATCCCTACTCCTAAATGAGCTGTCATATAATTATAAAAGCCACAACTAAGACTATCGATCATCCCATTTATTTAGTGACGAACTGTGAGTGACACAATTCCACAGAGAGCAATATTGAAAGGAGAAGCTGAGCAGCCAGCAGGCCAGACATGAGTGCAAACCAGAAACTTTCAATTTGCATCTGGACTTGTTATTGTCCACAGATTACACTCATTCAAAATTTCCGCCCAGCCAAAGCGATCAGAGAATCAACAGGAAACAGAAAGGATGCAGTAACATGACTCTTACATGATGCTGGAGAAAGCCAAAGACCAGTTTTGCTTTTCCACATTGATTAACATCTCGAAGGAATCCTTCCAATTTAGGAAAGGCATCAACTAATGTTTGGTAAGATTAAGCATCACTTTAGAAAATTCTAAAAAGGTAAAAAGGGTAAATCAAGTCATGGAAGCCAGGACGTTGTCTCGCCCACTTGCAGTGGAGGAGTTTCACAGCGATGCTGAGGCCACATGTCAGCATAACTTCATGCAGAACACGCTGTGCATTATGAACACTTGGCAATTGCAATACTGATTAAGAGCTCAACACTACAAATGCTTATTCACAGAAATAATTGCTATTCTGATAAGAAAGCCTACTGAAAACAATGGGTCTAGTAAGATGCTCACAAGGACTGAAGTCAGGGTAAGACTGTTCTACAAAAGAGAAGCTAAAAACAATCTAAAGCAGCCTGGCCTCTTCTCTGTCTTCAAGAAGAGCCACACACATTCTTGAAGCAAGAAAGAAGGGCATTAGTTTTAGGTCAGGTGTTTCCTTGATTAATCTTATTCTATGCTGTGTTGTGCAAGAAATACCCGTGATTTAGCTAAGCTGTGGGCGGACAACGGTCCTCGACAGATTTAGCAATCTCTACCAAACACTCTGGCTAATTACACAATAATAAAATGCATTGTTTTAATCTCCTTTTCACATTGAAATTACTCTGATTGCAAAATGTGATAGTAACCTTTAAAAAAAAATTTGTCCCATTTTATACAACACAATAACAAGAAATGTGATACAAAAATAAGGTATGCCATGGGATTATAATGCTACTGTCTTTTTGCATTTTGCAATACTGGAAATGAGAATTCATATTGCAATGCTTCAGCCCTATTACTCATTGTTATTTCAACAAGTGCTTTAAGAGAGCACACAGCAAAGATGGTTAACTTGTAGCTTCCAAACCAAACATTTCTCTTGTGCTGATCAAGAAGCTGGTACCTTCCTGGTATATGGTTGGCATTAGAAGCAATCCAGCACAAAAGCAACTGAGAATATCAAGAGGGAGTTGCTGAAACCAGCTTTCTGGTTTACACAAAGCACAGCTGCACGCCCAAACCAGGCTAGTCCCCAGCACACAGTGATGCAGTATTAGCCTTGCCATATAACTGCTTCTTGCCTTTGAGATACATACCTACTTTCCCCTCCTCTTGCCTTTCTGAATTATGTGCTGTGCGACTTGCAGCCACATAAAGATTCCCTTGTGTAACATAGGACCAGAAGCAATCATCTGAAGTGTATCTAACATTGGGATAGAGAAATGATACTTTTGTAAAATGCTTTTACCATTAAAATTCCATTCACAGATACATATGTCTTCGTCTACAACGCAAGATGGGTGATGACTGTTAACTTTAAAATGAGAAGTTCTTAAAAAGATGATCGGTTGCATAATTTAGCCAGTAAAGTTCTGGCATAGCCTTCCCCAGATCCACGGACATAATTTCTATTAACATCAATGGGAACAAAGCATACACAGAAAGGTAAATGAAAAAAGCAATCCTTTATTATATTCTTCTGAATATGTTAATGTAGATTTCACACAGCAGACATGGATTTTCTTTTTCACAATCTATGCCATGTTAATATCCATATTTTTCTGCCTCTAGGTTTAGCACTTGGCAATAAGCCATTAGTAAACCATGAAGTACAAAGGAAAAAGCAAAACAAATGCTTGCTCAAACATAGTCTCTACAATCAGCAGTGCAGACTTTGCCAGATGGAGCAGATGATGTGGTCAATGAAGGTGCAGAAGGTGAAAGAATTAATCTAAGGGAATTAACAGGATGCCTGACACCAGATTGCTCCCCAAAATCTCTTGTGTCAGCTTCAGCTGTCTGTGCAGAGTCAAGTGCACATAGTGGACATGCACTAATTGTGCGTGCCTCTCTCTGCTGTTACTGAATTTATTGATTGTTTTTACTGTGCTTATCTAATTTCTTTTTCATTATTTAGTTTGGCCAAGAAGTCTCCACTCCAAGCACTTTGAATTGTAAATTATAGCTGCTAAAAAACTAATCTCCAACACTGTTTCTTGTGCATTTTCCACAAGGTTGCCAAAGGTATCCAAAAAATGCCCTTTCTTGAGAACTTCTACCACCTTCTTCCCATCTGCAGCATAGTATGCTTGCCTGGTGTATCTACAGTTATTTCTGGGTTTTCCATGCTTATAGCCTTCTGCTATTCCCCATTCACTATACTGTGGCTGCATCTTTTCACATTCTTTCAAGACCCGTATTTTTTCAGTTCAGCCTGCTTAGCACACTGAAGATGCAAAGGAAGAAATACATAGTCCAGGATGACAATAGGTTTTATCAATATAGACTTCAATGGCTCCCAAAATGTTTTATCTTTCAGATGCAGCATAACAATATTCAGTTACAAACATTGGAAGACTTGGATATAAAGGTCTACTTCCTATAGCAAGGGCTGATTTTTGGGTGCCTTGTACTACAGTCGCAGATTTTTTTCTCTGCACAAAATATAAAACTAAGAAAGTATGTATCTGTGTAAAAAATTTAGAGGTAATAACCTCAAAATGATGGAAGTTAACTTCCATTCCCACAAGGTATATATGTGTTTGTGAGCAAGTGTATGCACAGAAAAGGAAAGGCTTGTAACCACGTTGCTATTTAGAAGGTTCACACTTGCTCCCTGCAGTTTCCTTTACTTGTTTTTAACTCTACTCCAAGTCCTTTATCTTAAAACTGCTGCAAGCCCCTCAGAGAGCCTGTGACCACTGTGCAGCAGGGCATAGGTCAGAGAGACTGAGAGGCTCCCTGCCTATGCACGCGTGCAACTGCAAGCAGTATTATTACATCAGTGTGATGTCACAGCTGACCTAACAAGGGCCATCTCTGAACTACCGGCTCAGGTTGCAACCACTGGTTGCAACTGCAGGGAGAGGTTAACAAGGCTTATTAACCAATTTAATGATGCACTGCGGTGACACCCAAAGTACCTGTGCATACTGCTGTAGAGTGTAACCTAAAACACCTGAGGGAACCAGCACGGCTTTCCATGGAACGGGACAGCCTGTTCAGACAGCACATCCTTCCGGACTCTCCCACACTTGCAACTTGTTCACCCTGTTGCTCCCAGGAGCACATTTCCAGGAACCTACCCCTCTTCTCCATATCTCTGCAAACCTGCCATGGTCTCACCTAAACTGAAAAAACTAGGAATCAGATTCTAGTCAAAATTACCCTTCAAGGGACAAGCACAACATAGTACCTCTCCTTTCTCAAATCCTCTGCAATAGAAAATCATTAATCTTTTCTTCCAAACATCCCAACAGTCCCATAAATATGGCAGGATATATACTTTGAAGACTTATCAGAGGAATTGAGTTTTTTCAGCTTTTTTTCTAACTGTTGGTGAGATGAGTTCAGTGAAAATGAAACTTTTAAAAAATGAAGATACTAGGAATCTATCTGATTCAACAGTTGACACTTTTATCCCTTTCCACAGCATCTAGATATTATTTGTACTTTTAATCTTGTGCTAAGACCTCTGCCTCACCGCCAGGAAGAAACCTATGAGCAAAATACATCCTTTAAATTTTACTCTTTCCTTGCTGTCACATGCTGGCAGAAGTTGATCAAGAAATCAATGACAGCAACAAATTCTGCCTTTTGTAACATTTCCCATACTGCATATGGAAGTGGCAAATGCATATGCAAAAAAATCTAAAGAAATTATCTTTTGCCTCATCTTCCCCTGAGATAAAATTTGCCCTTTATTATAAAAGACATTAGAAAAGAAAAAGTTTGCTAGCAGTTATTATTTATCCTTTTCATATCCAGAGTTTCTTTGACTTGGCAAACTAAGCCAACTGCTGGCTTTTAAAGATAGCATGTTGGAGGACATTCCTAAACCACCTCTTTACACTTATTTCCATACACATTAAAAGTCTTTGCGTGCCCTACAGTGTATTTGGGAGTCTATTAGCAAAAAGAAGTAAAACCTCTTTTACATTACTTCCACATTAATCATACCACAGTAACTACTTAAATATCAATCAAAATCATTGGTGTCAGAACAGCCAAACCTCACAAGCATCTCATGTTATCAAAATACCCCTGCTGTCCAGTCTAAATACATTCCCACCCACCAAATTAGCACAGGGATATATTTGCCTTATTAGCCAATTAATAATAAATAACTGTCTGCTTTCTGAGTTAAAGGCAAATGATTAAACATACGAACCAAGAACTCTGTAAGTTCTATTACACTAACCAACAACGCTCCCAATAAACAAGGCCCCTAAGCAGACTACATTTGTTTTTGCTTTTCGCTTGCTCTACCACAATAGCTAAAAAAGGAAACATAGCCAACACCATTTTCAAACACCATTTTCAAAGGTGTGCTTACATCCCATTTTCTAAAAGGCAGACACCTAAATTGCAGATGGGCAAGCCCCGCTCCACTGAGAGCTTGGGGAGAGATGCCAGTGGGAGCCGGGCAGCCTCGGGTCACCCGCTGCTGCTGGCACCTGCGCAAAGAGAATCGCACAAAAGGGGGTAGAAAGTTCCCTGCAAAGCACTTTGTGGAAATTGGGCCAAGACTTCAATAATACCTGGACCTCCCAGCAGGTGTTGTGTTGCTTAAAAATATGAAGAACCAAAGCCCTAATTAGATTTGTAACACTGTGTTCAAGTTACCCAGGTAAAAGCAATTAGCCAGGAACTTTAAGCTTGAAAAGCAATAGACTGCCATTTTACTACTGCTCCATGGCTGATTTCTCAGAACACGGTATTATACTAACAGCAGCAATACCTAAAGTTTCAGAAAATCTTTTCTTTGTAATCACAATGTTTTTTATTAATGGTATTTATTACTGTAAGTGAAACATATGATCAAATAAAGACCTTGAAGAGTATGAAGGCTATGACTGAGATGTACGAATAGACCTAGCAGTCAGGCCTCAAGTTCACATGCTAAGGAAAAGACCCAATATACTTATGATTTTATTAAGATGGAAAAAGCCTTAATACACGCACAATGTGAAATCCTCGCTTTTCTTCCCTGCCCATTATTCATCTAGATATCCAAAGGTACTTTATGGGAAATTATTCTAACCAGCAGGTGATTCTGTACCCTATACTGGGGAAGAAGAAGAAAGCAATTTCCCAACAGTCCCCAGCCATCAATCCTCTTGAAAAATAAGCTTGACCATAACCTTAAGGCACCACCAGCCTGAGCTGGAAAATCCCCAAAGGGCATTCCAAGCTATGCTGGAGCAACTGACATTTCTTATGTGAAATGTGACTTCTAAAAACTTTCTAGCTGAAAAAGTTTTTTAGCAAGGTAAGATTTACTGAATGTGTACACAGTGGAAGGAAAAAAAAAAATTAGATACTTGCATTTTCATTAGCTAATGCTTCACAGGCTTTAATTAGAATGAACTTTCTCATTAGTTTCCTTATTTTCAGGAAAAATTCTCACTCCTCTAAATGAGATCAGTCAATTTTTTTCTCTGCACTAGGAGTTTTTTGATGATCAGTTATGACGAACATTTATGTTGATGTGTGAAGAACTTGACAACACGGCAAAAAGATAAAACATTGACCTTTCAGAGATTACTATTGTACTGTGCTATATCCTTTCTGATGCATATTGATGGCCTCCTTGCCTACTTCAATAGGAGAAGATAATTAAATTTAAGCTGGGCAATCTACTAGCCATTCTTCACAGCTTGGGACTCTTTGCAGCAAACAGTGCCCACAGTTGACATCAACATTATTAATATAAAAAGAAATAATCAGCAACAGAAGCCAAGCACAGAAGGCTGTCCTCCAGTTTGATTCTGCCTTTCTTTCTGGACAAAACCTGCTGCTAACTTCAGAGAATTCAAGAAAAAGTTGATGTTTAAGAATGCAAAACAGATTGGCATTTTGAATGCCTAACCTTTTAGCCAGATAAATCTGTCTGTGAGCTGGATCTACAGAGGTACCATATTCCAGATAAAACAGTCTTATGATTTTTGCACAGGTGTGCAACTCATTATTATAGGCACCCCAGATAACTCAGAAACCTCTGCTTTTGTCCAGATCACATCACAGATCAGATAAACCTTGCCACAGCATTTTAGGAGAACCCCAAAGACCAACCACTAAGAAATAAGACAATAAAAAATTCTGCCTGTCTCTTTGTGGTAGATTACTCAAACTGAGGAAGACTGATGGATTATTCATAAAGAAAAAAGGATCCTGGCTATGATTTGCTAAATTAAAGAAAAATGTCCAAGTCTTTAAGAGCAAAAATAATACCCACACCTTGTCTTTTGGAGTTTTTGCTTAACCACTAATATTGAATTTATATTCCCCAGCTTTCGCCAAGGCAGTATTCACTAAAGATGGTATTCTAGTCAGTAAAACCTCTCAAAAAAATCCTTACCTGCTTGTAATTATCTAGCTCGTTTCCTCCTATCATTTCTACCACCCTCATTACTAATTATTTTCTTCTAATGAAGACCAGGGGACACTTCAAGAAGAATCATTTCCTTTACCTGTCAGTTCCTTTTTCCCTTCCCTTCCATTAGCCCTTGCTAAGCCTACTGCTCCAACATTCCTTCCAGCACAAGTATCTGAGAGGTCCTAGCAGACATTTCTGAAAAATGAAGTGTTTACCACTTACAACATTTTTCTGACCTGTTTAAAACTTTTACATATAATTTATTATATTTTATTTATTTTATAAATATATATATTCTTATAGTTTGTTTATGTAGCACCAAAATCTGAATTACAACTTGTCTGCTAAAACCTGCTTTTCAATAACTTTGTAGGAACATATTTGCATATATTCAAATAAATGGAAAACCCCTTGTGATCCTTTGTGATTAGACAGCACCTATAGCAGCACAGTTTGATAATACACAAATCTGTTATTGCAAGAAAACAGATGAACACATGTTTAATGACTGACTAACTACAGATCAAGTCCTTAATATGTTAAACTAGACATTCCTGTAACATCTCACCCCTCTGGTTTGTCAATAGACTGTAGTGCACGGTCTTGGGAGAATCCAGCTCTACCTTTACCTGTTTCTGTGGCAGAGCTTGAAAATGCCACAGGAGACAGATAACGGTGCTGCTGTTCAAAGCAACACAAAATATCGTTATCTACCATGATCATTGCAGAGCATTTTCTGGATATGGAGAGCTAAAGATATGAATAGTGTACAGTGGGAACTGAGGTCTTCCTTGCAAAGCTAGGCTGATGGTTTTTGTGTGGGGGTGTGCATACATGTGTGAGTGTGTGTGAAGGAGAGGTAAATGTACTGACAAGCTTCATTCAGAACTCCAAAGTACAACACAGGATGTTAAGTTTGCCTATTTATGGGAATGAATGTCACAATTCTAGTCCAGTACACGTAGAATAAGACATCTTAGGATATTGGTGTTCAATAATATTACACTAGCATTTTCCCCAAGGAAGTCAAGATGATCAAGTCATGATGAGCAACCTGATCTAGTTGAAGATGTCCCTGCTCATTGCAGGGGGGATTAAACTAGATGACCTTTAAAGGTCTCTTCCAACCCAAATTATTCTATGATTCTATGATGATTCTATGATTTAAACAGGTAGACTTTCCATTGGTTCACTTTTAAAACATGTATCATAAACAATATGTCTTACTTCCATTTTTAATATATCAGATTGTGGAGGAAGGAAGAAAATCCTTGAAGTTATTCAATGTTTCGCCTTATACAGGCACCAGTTTCTAGGGCATTGTCGTAGTATAGCCTTGTTAGATAAGACTTACTTAAATTAGCTGGATTAGATTTGAAGATTAATGCTTATTAGCAAGTCAGTAGATCAGCATGTAGGTTTGACAATATTTTCACCAACTTTTGATTCACCAGTATTAATTGCACATTGCTAGCATTTGTAACTAGCAATGTGCAGACTCAGAGCTTAAGGACATGATCCAGAACCAAATATTGCTGAGGGATGCACAGTCAGAACTGCTTTAATGTGTTGCTGTCAGATATCTGACAGCATTGGCAGGTAAAGGGTATGAAGTCATACCATTAAACAACCATTATTGCTACTTTCCGGGCATTTAAACCCCAAGTTTCTTATTACCTCAAAGTTTTTTCATAAGGATCAAAAATGACTGAGAACAAGGTTTTTAGACGTCCATAAAGAACATAATAAAACCTTTAGGAAATTCTCCTGAAAGTGGTGGAGCAGAACACAAAACTTGTAGAGACTACTTTTGTTTTGTTTTGTTTTGTTTTGTGACAATTGCATTTCAGACCTAAATGCAATGCATCATTCTGTTTTACTCTATTCACAAAGGTCAGTGTTATAATCCTATTGGCCAATGGCATACTTAAAGGGGGCTAGTAAGAAAGAAGGGGAGACTTTTTAGTAGGGTCTGTAGTGATAGGACAAGGGGTAATGGTTTTAAACTAAAGGAGGGTAGATTCAGACTAGATATAAAGAAGGAATTTTTTATGATGAGGGTGGTGAAACACTGGAAGAGGTTGCCCAGAGAGGTGGTAGATGCCCCATCCCTGGAAACATTCAAGGTCAGGTTGGACAGGGCTCTGAGCAACCTGATCTAGTTGAAGATGTCCCTGCCCATGGCAGGGGGGTTGGACTAGATGACCTTTAAGTGTCCCTTCCAACCCAAACTATTCTATGATTCTATACTGTTTAGCCTCTATAGCTTTTCTTCAGCTGTAATATAATAATAGCTGTCCAGCAGTATAAGCACGGACATTATATACTTGCAACATATTGTTACTTCACTAGCTCATTTTCTAAGGAAAATGACAGCACGATTTAATTTTGCTTCAGTTGTTAAATACCTTCTCATAACTGAGACAAAGAGAATACTTGCTGAAAACTAGTCAACACTAGAATGCTGCTTGTTTTAGACAACTGGCGTAAAGCTTTCATTTGCTTTTAAATGAAACTAGATATTAGGAACATTTCTTTACCAAGAGGGTGGTCAAACACTGGAACAGGCTTCCTAGAGAGGTGGTCGATGCCCCAAGCCTGTCAGTGTGTAAGAGGCATTTTGACAATACCCTTAATAACATGCTTTAACTTTTGGTCAGGCCTGAAGTGGTCAGGCAGTGGGACTAGATGATCATTGTAGGTCCCTTCCACCTGGAACTAGTCTATTCGATTCTAAATAAACTGTAAAATAAATAAATAAATGAATGAATGAATGAATAAATAAATAAATAAGAGACAGAAAAAGTCATAAACTGCCACTCCCAGCAAAGCATAAGGTGCCTAGCAATGCACATCAGAGCTGCTACAGTCGTTGTGGGTAGCTGGAAGGTGAGCATCAAAGCATCAGCTCACATCTATTATCAGCCTAAAGAATTTCAACCACAGCAAGTCTCTGTTGAGTTTGCATTTGGAGAAAGACTGTTTGATTAATAGTAATTAATGCCACAGTATTTTTTCTCCAGGTAATGAGTAACTTTCTCTCCTCTCTGAAGCACTGCTGTCACTTTACTGCCAAGGGTCTGCATTACACCATCCATGCAGCAGTATAGCCATTAGAGCACTGACACCTAAAAGAGGGAGGAGACAGCTCTAAGAAAGGTCTGGAGTGGCTAAAATGTAGTCTCAAATGGATCCTGAATGATTTTGTCAGCAAATGCTCTCACCATGTCAAAAGATGGCAATGCTCAGCATTTTGTTGGTCATTACCTTGCTTTAAAATAACCAACAAACGAACAAACTTAATTCAGTGAAGTAAGATCACTGTGAATGCTTTGATTTAGAGATCTAGATAACATTTAATTATCAAACATTATCAAGTAAAGCCCTATTTTGGTTAGTGCACATTTTTGAAAGATAATTGCCTAGTTTTCAAGCCTATCACCTGTAAACAGATATATCCTACAGCTATCTCTCACATTGTCTTTACATTGTCAAATTCAGACATGCAATATGATTTGTAAAAGCCAAAAAAACAAACCCAAAACGTGGCATGCATTTAGATGCTTAACTATGCATTTAAGAGCCAGATCTTCTACCCTACCTTGAATGAATGGACAAGTAAAAATAATTTTGACAGAATGATACATGCTTTATTATTGTTTCATCAAAAGTGCATCTGAAGAACTAATTTATTTTTTTTACGATGTCATTCATGACAAAGACATGCATAACCCATAAATACATTACTATCTAACAGCTGTGTATCTCCTCTCATCATCCTGAGCTTTGAAAACTGAACACAAACATATTGGCTTGTTATCCTTTAAAAGGCATTGATGGCACTCTCTCTCTCTTTTTTCCTCTGTTTCATCTGTCAAGCATTAATCACTGCCTTAGTTGCAAATGAAACTTTTATTGGGCAATTATCATCTAGGTCTATATAAAATCCTTACCCTTCACTCCATGTATTAGGTAAAAATGCCATTGCCTGAGGAATACAGCAATAATACATTATAAAATATGAAATCTAATAAAACAGGTGCTGTGTTTCTTGTACCATCAAATTCCTGGATTTAACTAGTGTATAGAGCAGAAATGCCTGATGTCTCTCCCCAACAACTCCCACCATTACATCAGCGAAAACAAAATGTTCTCCTGGCATTGCAATACATGCGCAAAAACCAAGCGTGTGGTTTTTGATTAAGTGTTTCTTAATCTTTTTCAGTTGAGATAAAAAAAAAAAAAAAAAAAATCTCCTCCCCTCTTTCTCTCCCCCCAAAACCTATGGCCACTCTGGTATCCCCTTACATGCTTTTGGAAATTGAGCGTAAGGAGTAACGGAGCAACTATGAAAATAAAATGTTATTGCTTTAAAAAACTGTAATTTTACCCTTATAATTGAAAGTGAAAAAAATATCAGTGATTAGTATGCTTTGACTATGCCTGGTGATAGACTTTGACAAGACGGAACCTATGCTAACATTGGACAATTATTGTATTATCTTTATTTTCCCCCATTGTTTGCTCATATGCACAGGGATGTTATGGTGCTTCTATGCTTCTTTAAAATTTGTACAGATTCCTGATTTTTTTGGGTGAGTGAGCAAAACCATGCTAACTAATTAATGAGGAGTCAGTAACACTCAGGCTATCTAGAATATCTGCCCCAGTCTTTCACTCTTTACTACATAAAATGCAATTTCTGGCCAACTCAGCTGTCTATACACAACAGGCAGAAAGGGAAAAATGTTCGGTGTATGCCAGCCTCTCCAGCCTCGCAGTAACAGGATGTCAATTGGCAGCTGTTTCTGTAACAATTCCCTCAACTAAGTATTCTTTTGAACTGGGATTTATGCAGATGTTTATGTCAATACAACTTTAGGACAAACATCTAACAGGGGATGAAGCAAGAACCTTAAAAATAAATAATTTAAGGTAGCCCCTGGGACAATGAATGGAAAGCCAAGTGGAAAAAAAAAAAAAACAAACCAACAATTCCTTTAACAATGACACTTCTGTGGTTTTTTTCCATTTTTTCCTCAGAGGCTATTCAAAAACTAAATGTAACATGGATATGGAGCTACTCATCAGCTTAAGCAATTTTAGCCACAGCTTTTCCTGTCAGCCTTTACAAAAGGAGGAATCCCCCACACCCCAAAATGTTCTCTCTATGCCTGAAACAGGTAGCAGATTAGAAGCTTTTCACAGGTTCAAACAAACAAAAAGCAAGTAGCAATACAGGTTAAGTAGGAAGCCTTAGCACTTGGTACAGGCATCAGTTATTCAACCTGGTTCTAAACTTCTTTAATAATGAAAGCCCAAATGTGAAAAAAAGCATTGATTAAATAAAATCCAAAAGAAATGGCAGGAAGATTTTCAATGAAAATGTAACATGTTT
The DNA here is from genome assembly GCA_035582835.1 of Phoebastria nigripes. Taxonomy (NCBI): domain Eukaryota; kingdom Metazoa; phylum Chordata; class Aves; order Procellariiformes; family Diomedeidae; genus Phoebastria; species Phoebastria nigripes. Next base: position 122,463 of record JAYKAV010002936.1, on the reverse strand, counting down.
TGACTACATTCTTTCATTTTATTCTCTACAATCTCACTGCCATGAACTTTATTTTTTTTTTCTCCCCATAAAGATTGCTTTCAAACAATAAAATTGAAATAGCATCAAGTTTGGCATATAATGAGGTTGGGATTAATACTAGCAAAATCCTTCATATGTCTAATGTTGAGATGCATAATTCTCTTCATAGCATATTCATATTGAAAAAGCTAAATTGGTTCTCTCTTTTTTGATCTTTTGTTTCCTCTTATGATGGGGGTGCCACTTGCAAATTCAAGTGTTACAATAATGACCTAGAGGAGTAGAGGCTTATGCAGTTCTATCTCTTTTTTAAAACCTGCTATTTGAGTTTTAATACACTGATTGACCATTGCAGCATTCCTAGAAGCAGACTTCCACTGCAGAAGACACACAAAACTTATCCACAAATAGCAGCTTTGAACCGAGCACGTAAAGGACACAGCAGGGTGCCAATATGTGAAAGTTTAACCTTATGTGATCCTCACTCTTGTCTTCACTCAGACAAATAAAAAAACCCCAGGAATTCTATGCCAGACCAAATGTAAGACAGATTACCATTTTTGTTTAAGAAAAGTCTTTACTAAGTGGTAAATCAATACTGAGGGAAGGCAAAATTACAGGTAAGAAAATGAATTTTTCCTTTTTCTTGTGTTATATCCACTGTTGTGGACAGAAGTAATAATTCATGGGAAGTAGCAAAGAATGACCATCATCCATCAACTGCACAGAAATGGTAATGAAATAGTAAAATATCCTCCCCTCCCAGAACTCCAAAACTCAAAAAACTATGGGAATAGAGAGAAAACTGCAACAAAACCTCTGATCAAGTCAGTAAATCTTTTAGAAGGTAGAATTAGCTGGAGATCTTTTTTTTTTTTTTTAATGAGTTAAAGACTATTCAATTATTTTAGAACACAAGATTTCTCCTTCTACCCAGAACAGAGGAAAGAGGACAAGCAGCAAGTCCTGCTGTGAAGCAGCAATGGTCTCCAAATCCTAAGCACAAGCTACAGCCTTTTTTTTGGCCTGTTTTCAAGATCTTTCACTAACACAAATTTGTGAAAGACGTGTTCTTTTCTGTATGCATTAAAAAATCTGTATCTTTTCCAATTTATAGCATTTAATTTCTGAGTAAATATTAAATATTCTAGGAAGAGGGAGATATACAGAGAGGGGAATTTTAGACATCAGCTTTTCGCAGACAGACTTCCCTTTTCATGCACAAAGCAGACAAAATGTGTATGTGTCCGTAGCTTGGTTTCTATTAGTAGTACGAATCTTCCTTCCAAAGGTGTTCCTGAGCAGACTGGATGATTTGGTATCTAAATAATATATTTAAACACAGTTCTGGAAGAAAGCTGATGATTCTCCATCCAGAAGCATCATACCTCCTCATAATCGTATCTCTGGCAAGCCTGAAATCTGAAAGGATGTTCCCAGATTGCCAGCTTTCCTGCCTGAAAAGAATGGAGTAATTTGACCTGGCAAATTAGGGCACAGAATTATATAGCTTTTTCATAGCTGTGCCATACACCGCAGGAGATGCAAATAGGCTTCTTCCACAGGTCAGAATGGTTCAGATAAACATTATTGTCAAGACTATTCCCAAAAAGACAAAATGCATTTCAAAGTTTTTGAAAAAATTTCATTCCACCAGAATGGTAGAAAAAAGGGTAAAATTGGATGCTTTAGGTTGAAATCGCCCATCTGCTGGAAAGGTCTAAGCATCTACATGCAGGGTTTTTAATATATCAAACCAATAATACTGATTATTATATACTGGTTAGAAAGTAAGAAAAAGACCTCTGTTAGTGCAATACATCTCAACACACGCTCCCTGTCTGGTCCGAAGAAATTATTTTAAGGAACAGCACAATGAGAAGGAGAAGATACTGCAGTGTGAGGATGAAGCACAGCTAGACATGCTGGASATGGGTTCATTAACTCAGGCTTTCAGAAGCCATGTCCTATTCAAGCATTCTCTTGCTCTCCTTTGAAAAAGAGGTTACTCCAAGTTCTCTCAGAAAGGCAATTCATATCCTAGTATCTTCATTTTGTGTCCCACTAAGTGCTAGGCAAGACACTCCTTGGGTGCTACAGATGCTGTGCATGAAGTTGCCAGACATATAACCACAGTGCAGAGGTTTTGCTGTATTCCTTACTCCTGCTGGCTTGAATAGTGATAGAGAAACAAATCTGCCTAGATTTTAGTTTTGCTTGAAAAGCACTCAGATTCTGATTCATTTTCAAAAGATGAACATACTGACATAATTAGCCACCAGTCTCTGAGGGAGGGAAAATGGTTGGGGTTTTGTATTTGGTTTGGTTTCTTTTGTCTTGAGAAGGCCTCAATAAACTATAGAAAACAAAAAGAGTTCAAAGGAGGATTAAAGATGAAAAATGAAACAATACATTTAGAAAAGACTTGGAAAAGCTTTAATTGAAGACTGACTGGTTCCATCAAAGTGCAAACAAGAAAACCTGCACTATAACTATTTGTTTGTGGAAGGAATAGTAATTAAGCAAATAAGCTAAATGCATCTGTAAAGAAAGATGTTTGCTTCATCTCTCTCAGCTTTGGGTCAGACCTACAAAATGCTGAATCAGTCAGCCCCTCAAAAATAAACAAATTTTAAATCTACTAATGCATGGGAGATTAGGGTTTTCTTAAATTCTCAAGTAATCAAATACTACGGGATCTAGAAGATACACATGTAGTGATCTGCAGCTGCTCCGTCCTGTTCCGTAGTCCCTGCAAACACTGGCTTTCTGAAGGAGGATGTTTGCCAGGTAAAGGTTGGGAGCCAGGGCAGCTGCCTGGATTCAGAGCCAGAGGTGGTGCTGAATAATACAGCAGAGAATGTGAATCCAACCAAAAACATTTTGGATTATATAAGACACCACACTTACTAAATAAAATATGAATTCAATTATTTTATTTGTTATTTAAAGTTCTTAATACTTCAGGATTGGCCGAGCAAGAAAAGCAACGAAATTCTTGTTCAACAAGACAACAATTATCCCAGAGGAGTAATTGCAATATGTGCTTTAATTCTCAAGCTTGAAACTCAGGGTGATTACACAACCTGGAATTCAGAGCATCTGAAGGACACTCACAAACGTATCCATTATTTACTATTCTGAGGAAAAGGCATGAACATATCTGGCAGCTTTGAACATTTGAGTTCCAGCGTCAGATCATATCACAAATAAGCACAAGGCATTTGCCACTAGTCTAGCCAGCTCTCAGAAGCCCATTCATATAACATTGCTCCCCTTCTGATTTATTTCTTTCTACTTTAAGAAAAATTCCCATGAGTCTCAGGTTTCATAAAGTCCCTGGACTTCCATCTACCATTCTGAAGGCAAGAATACAAATGAAGAAAGTTCCCACTATTACATAAGGAGAAAAAGAAAAGACTGGAGACAAAGTCTTGACCTCATGCAAGACACTAGCAAAGTTCATTGACTCAGGGGAACCCCAACTTTACCCTAAGGCCCTTCTGTCAGCATATATGGACACAGACAGTCATAGCTGACACTTAAAAATGGAATGAAAGGCAAACACAGTGACAACCGAAGGGTAATAGCAATGAATCTCCAGAAGTTTTCCTAAACTGTTGCTGTGCTAATTTCTTCTGGAAGGAAATACTGTTATGCTTTCCTCCGGTTGCAGTAATTGTATTTCTGTCATTCAGTATTGATAGAATGACTGACATCTTGTCAACATTTTAGTATGTTAATCTTATAAAGCCTGTCCATAATAAACCAGTAATAAAACTTCCCAAAGATTTTTTTTCTAAAACAGATAAAAACTGTTGCTCAGTTTTGTCTCAAAAGATTCTACCACTGAAAGCCCATACTTCACTCCTAGCTGTCGGGATATCAACTCAAATGCAACTTTTCCAACTAATCTTTGCTCTGGGTCTGTTGAGATGATTTCCAGGGTGAATACAGGGATTCCTCTGCCTCAGTCACAGGGTCCATCTAAGCAACAACAGTCAAGATTTGGCCAGCAATAGTTATTCAGCAGTAGAATCAACCAAAATGCCTCAAACTAAAATGACCTGGGAAACATAAATGACTCTCTGGAGAAAGACAAAGTGAGTATCTTTTCATGTATTTCACAGAAAGCATAGAAAATTGAGCAAGAAGAAATCTATCACATCCCTCTGCATGGAAGCAGGCTCAATTATACCTCAGATATTCCTGCCAAACATTTGTCTAATACATTCTCAAGTATCTCTACCAGTGGAGATCTTCCATGTCATTAGGCAATTTACTGCAGAGCTTAACGGCTCATACAGTCACAAGGGTCTTCCTAACCCCCTCATTTGCTTTGCTGCAATCTAAGCCCAACACTGCTTATCCTACCCACAATGGACGGGGAGAGCAAACTATTGCCTTTCCCTTTGCAACTACTGTGCACCTTTTAAGCACCTGAAAAATATTTGTGTGTTCCACTTCAGTCTGCTGCCTGTTTTACTAACCAAGCCCCTTTAATGTTTCTCTACACTTTCCAGACATGTAGGTCACATTTGCTACATCTTCTTTGTCTTCTCCTTTGGTCTAGATCGCTGGCTTGCATCCTTTCTGAACTGCAACGTGCAAGCCTGGATGCAGCATTTCTGTTGAGGCTGTATGAGCTCAGAAGAGAATAGACAGCCTTATGTTCTTCTTCTTCGGATCCATTTTAGCCTTTAAAACTTCTAATATGAATTCTCTGTCTTGCCCATCTTTTCTCATTCCTGTAACGGTGCAGACACTATTCTGAGGAACAGACTCTTGCACATTTTCACATAGAATTGGCTTCTATTTCTTTCAGAATGCTGCTCTCATTTGTCATGATCATCCTGAATCCAACCCTCCAACGTACTTTTAATCCTCTCACCTTTGCTTCATCTGCAAATTTAGTATTTCTCAGTTGATTTTTCAAAGCTGACAACCTATTAGTAAACGTGTCTAGCATGTGCAATAGCTTCCGAGTTCTCAGATGAGAGCACAGAGTTGCTCATTTCTTTAGTTTCTTTTCAATATTATAGAACACATAGCTACAGAACAAAATATACCTATTTCCCGTCCATTATATCCTGAACTCTTTTTTTTCCCCCAGATATACTGCCACCCAAGTAATTTTCCTGTTCTTTATAATTGTGTTATACAAGCTGTACTAAGTCTTTCATTGCTGAAGGAATGTTAGGACAGTCAATGTACATAGTGTTTGTCCCTACTACGTTTGCTATTGTGCAACTTAAGATAATATTTACTTTTAAAAGCCTAAAATGTTTCTTATGTTGTATAAGCATGGCATTGTAGCTGTTACTCTTTGCAGATAATCGGCTTGATATCAATGCAGCTGTTCATACGAGTTACACAACGGATTCCAAAAAAGCCTTTTATTTGTTTGGTTTGGTTTAGTATAGTTGGTATAGTATAAAACTTTTCATGACGTACTTTTTGGGCAAAGCTATGCATATTTCTTGGATAAAGTCCCTAGTCTATCAGGCTGCACTGCCTAGTATCACAGTATACATAGTACCCAACTCTCCATTTTTTATGTGCCTGTGGTGAAGTCATGTCCCATTGAAACCCACTGAATTTAAGTCTTAACCTTCATGCAAACAAAACTCATTGCTTCAACTGATCTTTCCTGTAGCAAAGACCTGGAGGATGGGCTCTGGTCAATAGTCACTAATTTCATGAACATATCCTACTCTGGTGTGGAGTTGAGCCTAATTGAAGTGTGGAGGGAGCCTAAAGACATTTCAGATGAGAGGTTCTGTGAAATAAAGAATGTAATTAGGGAATGTTTCAGGATGATGGAAAGGGTGTTTTCCATCAACACCATCTCTGGCATTTGAGGCCATCCACTGATCTTTGCAGAAAGGAGTTTCTGAAAAACAGGAATGTGGGACACAGCTATTATTACTGTCACTGAAGTATGACACATAGGTGAGAAACAAAAACTATCCCTCCATCAGTTAGAAAATCACAGCTCTGGCTAATAAAAGCTCTACATTTAATCTCTGGTCTTTACTACAGAATTCTTTAAAACTATTAACAGCACCTTCTGTTTTCTCAGAATGAAAGCTGCTAAATTAGCAACAGAGAGAAGAGCTCCTAAGCTAGACAGTTCACTTGGAGTCGTTATATAAATGGCGTTTCTGAAATGTGTCCAAGACTTAAATTATTCTGATTAGTTGATGTCTGTGGAACTGGCAACAAGCCTTTTCACTGTTGCTCTCATGGCAATTATTATTCTTGTTTCACTGCATATTTTACTAGCATTTCTCAAGTGTCTAGTTATAAATCTCTTAAAAGCCTGAGGACGGTTGAATCGGTAGAGGTAAAATAAGAACAGATCCAAAGTGATATGATCCTTGCCTTTCCTGTTCAACTATTTTTGAAGCTGAAAACAAGTGTCTCCTTACATCCAACCTGGAGGTGATCAGAATGTACTTCAAAAAGGAATGGGGGTGCTCTTAAGCCTATCCATTATATTTATATATCACAAAAGGATATATAATTCAGAACAACGAAGTTATGAGTTACTGCACACAGTTTGCTTCTTTTTGTTCAACTAACTTCTTCTTAAAACAGGAAGCTAACTGTTAAAAATAGCATTTCTAATATTCATCTCCACAACACATTTTTCCTTGTAGATAACAGTTCTCTTCAGATTCAAGAAAGCTCTAAAAGATCTCATTTATCTAATCTATCAGAACCAATTACTTTTACCAGAAAAATATTCCTCTCATATCCTCAAACATCAGACCTTTCGTGTTCCCATAATTCATCTCCCCAAACTGCTATCAACTCTGTAATTGGAGCTTGTGTCTCTTTGTTCCCACAGTTCTTTCAAACACCACTTCAAGTCCCATCACTTCTCATTAACTACTAACTTCTGCAACTCTTTTTGATAGAAGAGTCAAATCCCCCAAGTCAAAACTTTGTAAATTAGCATTCATTACTCCATGTTTCACCCTGCTCTGTATTATCTGCTGCTGAATCAGGAATAGAAACTACTGTCTCAGTTCCTAACATGTTAAATAACTTTAGAAACCTGCTCTTCCATTGCCCTCTGTACAGTGGGCTGCCTAAGAGTGATACAATCCACAAGAGATTCCTCTAACAATATGGTGTGACATACCGTCAAAAATCAGCTGTGAAGTATTCTCTGACAGATGCTGTAAGAAATTTTCCGTGCCCTATGATGAAGGCAGATGCAAGCAACCTTTCAACTACTTGCACCACATTTCAGCTCTCTTCTCACTTTCCTTCTTGCTCTCCCACACCCAAATGGGTAAAGGGCTTAATCCTGGTATTTTTGAAAGATCCAGCCCAAGTAATCTTAAATGAAATATATCTTTATACTGAAGCAGAAAAAGACTAAACATGCATCAGTACAGAAACTGAGTTTCCATTTCAGTGGGTTCGATATGGAAATACAAGGCTGTCAATTGCCAAAGATGCCAACCATCAGTTTTTGCAGAGGGCTCAAAAAAACTTTCTTATTCTACCAACAAGCTTTTTCTGTTCAATAGTACAGAACAATATGGCCAGACAATAACTATTTTCATACACATGAATACCATGAATGCCACAAAAAAGGCAAGGAGATAAGAAGGAAATTCTTCATTACCAAGAAGTCGGATTACTAACTGACAAATTCTCTACATGAAATACAAGATGATAGCTAAGGAAAAAATGGTGAGTGGGCTTAGGCACTCAGGAAGCAAAGCCGAGAGCTATCAGTACAGACAGCCTTTCCCTGGACAGAAGATGATAAATGTGCAGAGGAACTGTTCATAAACTAAAAATTCATCCAGCTGATTAGGTAGAAGGAATTTTTCCTTAGGATCTTAGCAGGGTTTTGTTTTGTTTTCTCATCTGACAGTACTTTCAATTATTGAGACAGAATGACAAAAGAGCATATGCGCTCAATGATCAGAGGACCTGCACCATCAAACTGGGCATCTGCTACTCATTTCTGAAGGATGCTGCAAGTGAGACTCAAGTGAAAACCAGAATACTGAATAGTGCTGAGCGAGGCCAGCTGGAGCAGGACCAAGAAATGGGGCTATTTGCAGAGGAATTTAACACAAGTGGTCTGTAGAAAGTAATTTGTACCCGGGAATGCACCCGTGTTTCGTGTATTTGATCAGCTGCATTACAGAGAGATGACTTAGGCATACATACGGCCAACGACAGACCAAAGAGAGGTGCAAAGGAGATTCCATTTCAATAAAATATCCTTGGCTTTGCTCCCAAAGAGAGTCAACGTGCACTGCCGTGGCCCAGCCATTAATCCATGAAAATATAACTGGATCTGGAGGTACTATATCCTTGAACAGGATGCATCACAGAAATAATCAGCTAATTTATGAAGCTGAAGAGTCTCTTCTGACTTGATTTTATTCTAACCTGGCTTGCACCTGCCCCATGCTGTCCTGAATTGCTTATTCATTTTTGAAAATGTTATGGCTACCTACGGCATTCACCAGCTGTAACAGCAGCTGTTATTTCTGTTGCCCTTTTTTCCACCAAAAAAAGGTCTTTTTCCTTCCATCTTTCCCCATAAACTGACAGCCTCGTAAAATACATTTTACAAACAAAATTCTGAAGCATTTCAGAAAAGGGGAGTCCAATCAATGCATTGAGTAATAGTTGCTCAGTGACAGAATCAATAGGGGTGCAATGTTACTTATAACTCCTTTCTATTGACTGCACAGCATTTACAGGAAAGATGGTCTTACTTCAATTAATTTTTATTTCAATAAGTCTTACAAATTTTTTTTTTTTCTTCTTGCATTGCTTCAGAAAAATCCCTGAATAACCTTCTTAATAATTCAGTAAGGGCATAGTTTCTCAGATTTTACGGAGACAGTAACTGTTTATAAATGTATGTTGTATAACACAACTTCTACTAGAAACCTTTGTAATCTCACCACATTGTGGGAAAGGAGAGAGGGAGAGAACTCCTTTTCATTGAAAGTATGGTTAGCAGTGAGTTTCTTCAAAATAGTAAATGGAATCACAGAATCACAGAATAACTGAGGTTGGAAGGGACTTCCAGGATCATCTAGTCCAACCCCTGCTCAAAGCACGTCTGTTTAGTTCAGGCTGCTCAAGCCCATGTCCAAGCGAGTCTTGAGCACCTCCAAGGGCAGAGACATCACAACCTCTCTGTGGATCTTATTCCAGTATTTGATCATGATCATGGTAAAAAGAAAAATCTTAGTATCTAATCAGAATATCCTACATTAATATAATTTTTGTTACCCAAACTTTTAAAATATATCACTGATTTAAAGTCACACTAATTACAAAAACACCTCCGTATTCATAGCTTTTTGCCCCCCCAACCCCACTAATGCAAAGTTTGATTTGAATTTCTTTTGTCTCTCCATTCAATATCTGAGTGGTAAATGAAAATATGTAAATAAAATCTGTACAGGAATTCTGTACAGATGTAGGGGAAAAAAAGGATCCAGAATAGAGAATGAATGTGGCAGTACATCATCTCACAGCCAGAGCAAGCCTGACAGTTGTCCAATAAACCATTATTACAAAAAAATGTCTTTAGCCAGTCCCCTACTACTCCAATACATAGAGCTAAAAATGTAAACAATGAGTAGTTTGCATTTCCTTAGGTAGATGCCACAACTTCCATTTGTTTTATTATAATAGAAAGCCCTTTTCAAACTGGTAGCAAACGGAGAACAGATCAAACTCTTTAACATTTTGAAGTTGTTTAACAGTTAATGCGCCCCTGCAGAATACCGGGAAAGAAGGGATATTCGTAGCCTCTGAGGAAAATTAAGTTCCTGTGAAATAACAGCATTTAAGAATTTTATATATCACAGCCCTAAGAATGGTACATACTCCTGAAGCACATTTTTATCGCCTATGTTGGGGATGTTCACATTATCCTTGTAAATGACTTACACTCTTTGAAATTCAGCAGAGCATTCAGACTCCATAACTTTTGGCGGTGAGTTCTTACAGGTTAAACGTGAGTCACACAAAAAACAAAACAAGACCAAAACAATCACACCCTCTTGTTTTCTTCAGCTTTTTTATTTGTTCCTTTCAGGTTCACTGGATATACCTTTCCAATAGTATGAGAAGACAAAAGCAGAGCGTTTGGTTTGCATACTCCATCCTTGTTAGTTTTTCCATCTTTCCTCAGCTGGTGCCTTTCAGAACTGAAGAGTCCAAGACAAAGAGATATCGTCCATCTGGGCAGGTCTTTTAACCCCCAATTATTTTCTAGCTCATTTCTGAACCCCCTTGTCTTTTGATTTCACATAGAATGAATTCAGCATTCAAGCAAAGGACAGTCACTGATATATCTTTAGAGAACAGCAGGAGAAAAAAAGCACAGGGAATGTTATACCCAGAACAGATACAATGAGGCAAGCCAGGTGGCTACCTGGGTTAAACAAAGACTAGAATGAGTTTTTCTAAAAATGGATAATATGCAACCTCAAAGACACTGAAAATGCAACAACATCGAAAGGCACCTTTACAGAAAGCCCTAGAATGGCACACAATGATATCCCATGTTATCCCCTTCTGATCATTGGGATGACTGGGAGTAACATAGAAGGAAGAAATCTGATACTCGATCTGCTTGCACCTCAAGGTAGTAATTTGTTTTCCATAACTGCAGCTAGGGCTCTAGGGGGCCTGGTAAACATTCCCAATCTTGGGTACTRCTAATTCAGTAGTGCCCAAAGAATTACAATGGCTGAAATGAGTATCCATAGCCATAAACAAAGATTGCTGAAGAGTTTACTGGGTCTTTTCCCTAAAAAAGCTCTCATATAGATGGGACTAAATGGAGCTATGATGGTAAGAACAGACGGCAAAATTATTTCTTAAGTCATGTTAAATCACAGTTTTGCTCATTCTGTTTCCATACTTTAAACTAAATAACCAATGGTGGTAAAATTTGCCTTTTGCAGCAATAGCAACAGATTTTTCTGCTGCCCCTGGGTACTGCCAGGAGCCTTGAATTTTACTTGGGAAATTATAGAGGCAAAAGGCTATACCATCCCCTTAATAATTTTATTTTATGTCGGCTCTTGTAAGGTGCTTCAGCTGTAGAGTCTCAGACGGAAATGATTTAGTAGTTTATATTTTCAGAGGATACAGTCACTCTGAATGGAGTTACTCTACTTATAAGGTACATATGAGAACATGCTTCCACATTACCCCTGGGAGACTTCTCCTGAAACACAGAAGGCAAGTTCTGTCCTCACTGGAGGAGGCTGAACATAGGTGAGTTTGTGTTTGTAAAATGTTATCTGGGTTATCTGGATCTATTTCAACATCCACCTGCACTTTGAAAGATGGAAGAGTCAGGTGGCTGATTTGTGAGAGTATAAATTATCCCCTTAACAAAAACTCTTAGGAATTCCTTAACATCTCTCTTGGAGGCAGCACAACTTCAGTCTCCAGTGCTGGTTTCACTGCCTTATGTTAGCTGCTAATTTAAATCTAATTGTAGAGCAGGTCATATTCAAGTCACTGGAAAAAAAGCCCAGTTACTTTTATGGTGCATGACCAAGCCCTAAAAGAAAATAATAAAACCATTAATTAAACCCATTTAAAAGGAAAAACAACAACAAGCAAACACAATCCAGCTGCAGTTATTTAGAATTATGTGTAATTTTGCTAATGAGTTTCTTTCCCAGGTAAGCACAGGAGCCATTGCTTTGTTAAGCTTTATAAAAACCAAAACATAGCCTGTTGCCACACACTGCCACACATGGCTTGGCCTTTGTAATTACAGTATTTGGGCTGTAATTTGCAGACATCCACTGGCACTTTCAGCTAACACCATCTCTTATCCATCCCTTCTTTTCCCCAACAACATGGAAGACGTCTATGAAATATCAGACCTGAGAACTGAAGCAATGCTTCCTCTGGGTGCCATGCAAAAAGTCCATTATCATCAGAAGGCAAACGTGTTGCTTTTTTTCCATAAAAGGGTGAATTCAAAACATTAAATAGTTGTCACATTTCAGAGAATATGAGTGCACTCAAGCCAAAAATACTGGCTGCAGAATATAGCATCTTCATTTTACATCCATGATAATGTGGAGATGCAAAATATACCCTCCTTTACTTATTTGTGTGCAACAACAATCAAGACCCTTTTCCAGGCAGCAGCAGGCATACCAAAAAATAGAGTTCAGTCTCCACTGCTATTCTGTGACTCAAGATTGAGAAGAGAGAAATCCCAGCAGCATGGCACAAGATAATTAAAATATAATAAACTATAGCTCAGCTTTACAAGTAAATTAATCTGTACAAGAGTGACAGAATGCCAAAGCTTTGGCACCTACAATGCGTAAACAGACAACATACCATGTCCAGACTGGGCAGAGCACGATATCTGCTGTTCACTAGGCTATGTGAAATGCTTACTGAGACCTTGGATTAAGTATACCTAGTGCATTCCTTCTGTTCATCCACCATCAGGCTCAGTAAAGTGAACAGGCTGTGAAATCAATAGCTTCCCATTTGTTCATTTTTAGGAGAGGCACAATGCTGTTTTATATAAAAGATCCTGAACTGCCAACATTTCAATGAATCTGAAAAGACTTACCAGCCACTGACCCCAAAAGATAATCAGCACACACCAGTGAGCGTTCAATGCTTCCCCACTAGAGAGATGGTTAAGTAATGGTGACACAACCTTTAACTTCTGGGTCATCAGATATAAAATATCATTACTGTCCAGTAACTATTCAGTGACCCAAAGGACACAAGAAGAGTTGGCAATCACAGTCCTTTTTTTGGACTTGTCATGAGCAATTTCTGGCTAGACAAGTAGTTCTCTACAGTGCCAGGCTAAAGGACGCCAAGTCTATTCTGTTCCAGCCAAGGGCTCACACAGGTATTTCAATGGGATTACCCAAGAGCTTGACAACTAAGTACAAGTTTGAAGGTTATGTTGGACTGGGACCAAAGTGCTCAGCACTAAGTCTCTCTTGATGAACTTCTCTGTATGCACATGTATTGCAAAAAATGAGAAAGACCTAGATCCTTAAAGGTATTTASATACCAAAATCCCATTGTTGTAACATGCTTAAATATCTCTGAAGATATAAGCCAAAACCACCCTCTATACTCCCAATTACTCTGTTTGTTGGGAGCCTTCACGAAGAGGCCAGTGACAAAACAAGCATGCAGACAAGCAAATTCCACGTGGCAACCCAACGTGCTGAAAAGAGCCATCATGGTTCACTGCACCGTAGCTCAGACAATTTCGTAACCATACAAGTTTCTGCTTCTCTCATTTTGATGTCATCCATCAGCACTAAAGACTCTTCAAAACAAAAAAGAAAATGCTTCCAATTCTACAACAGTCCTACGAAAGTAGCCATAGTTTAATCACACTTACAAAACAACCAATACATTACACTGATTCATACAGACCCATTTCCCTAATCTGTATCTCTGTATCAGGGAAATATCTACTTTATTTATAGAGACTCATTTCAACAGGTTAACTAAAACTCTGTTATAGCTGGATGCTAAAGGAAAGAAGCCATACTGGTCCTTAAATTGGTAGTCATGTAGCACATTCAGCTGTGGTGCGTGTTTTCTCTGTAATTTCCCTTCTCTGAGTGTTCAGTCTTTGAGATGCAGAAGAATGGACAGCACTTGTCAAACTATGATTACTCCAGAAATTGGAATACATAAAATAATAACTGATGCAATCAAATGCACATCCAACTATCATTTGCTTGGAACGTAGACAAGCAAATAGCAAATAATTCAATGTGTAATTAATTCACAGAAAGAAGGAGGAGTTGAAAAAAACCCTGTATAAATACATTCTTCAGGACTTGGCAGAAAATAATGACTGAACAAGCATCTCAAAAGGAAAATTAACGAATGAGAACAGGAGCAGCACATGTGTAACGTGAAGATAGACTGCAAGAAAATTAAACAGGCTGCTTATGGGAAAATAGCCACCTTCTCCATATTTTGCTCAAAAAACCACATGGTTCCTAATTGAATTCAAGGTTATTATTCAATCAGAAGCTTCTCATGAAGTCAGAAACTGTGAAAGTATGCTTCTGAAAGCAAAGCCCCAGGAGATAATGGAAGCCTTAGAATCACAGTGGTGATTTTCTTGAACAGTCATCCCCAGGCTACCTAAAATAAAATCCATCAGACAAGAAGACACAATGCAGCGACATAAAGGTTACAGTGAATGAGATGTAAATAAAGAAAGAGGAAGAAAATAAAATGTATAAACAATCTTTTGGGAAAACTATGCATGAGTACTTGCACATGCACACATGCAAATTCAACTTTACTGTATAAAATGTATACCTGAAAAAACCTCATGTTTTAAGAAATCCTAATTCCCCTTTGAAAGGGCTGTCCAGAATCTTCACATACCTTAGCAGTGTTTTAAGAGCCTTGCGATATCTGTAGTTTTCAGAACTTAACCACAATTTTCAAGATCACACTCAAGCAGGTTTTCTAAAGGAAACACTGGATAAAAGGGACATGATGCGTATAAATGCCCCAGATGTCATAGCAGTGCCACATAGCCGTGTCATAGCATAGCCACAATCTCTGGCTTTAAACTGATGGAGATTTAAATGGAAGCCAGACTCACAAAGCAGATCACAGCCTGACAATTCACACATTACAACTGCCTCACTAACAGCAAGAAATATTTTTATGGAAGTTGTAGGGAGGAAAAAAAGATATTATTGAATTAAAAAAATCAGTTCATAAATCCTATGATGCCATAGAATTAGAGAGAGAAGAAAACAGAACATTTTCCTTCCCAGGGTAAGTACTGAAATTAAATCTATGGTCTTCTCAGCCATGCAGCCAGCTCTCAAGGACATCCAGTGCTAAATTAAAATATTAGAAGAGACTCATATTTCTCATATGAGGAGCAGACCCCACTCTGTGTTCCTATTCCAGATGTTAGCAGGTAATGGCTTGCTAACCGTATAGTTTGCCTTCAAAGTTCCCTCACCACCAGATGAACTTTGTCACTGCTGCTCTGAAGTTAGGGTCAGAGGACAGCAGGGACAGAGATCTGTTTGCACCATTTGCCATTTAGTGCTACATAAAACCAGTGCACTCATTAAAGTTAAATGTCAACCATGTGAAAAATCCATCGGCCAAGTCCCGCAGCCACAGAGGGTGATGCAATTTTTGCCTAAATGAGAGAATTTAGCCATTCTTCAGTCCCAAGCTAGACAGAATGCACACCATACATCATACAGGGATGCAAACCCATCTCACTCTGCAGCAAGGTGTAGCACCAGCAAGGAAGGCTTAGGGAAAAGATTATCAGCCTAGGGTATGGCAGTGCAAGCTGGCACAGTCTAATTTATAGGCTAACAAGTGTGTGGCAACACCTTCAAATAGGGAAGCAATACAAACTAGTCGGAGTATCTAAGCAAATAGATTTGGCAAAGGTGGCCAAATAATGGCAAGAAATTGAATAGGCTTAATATACTACTGGGCTCTCATAGATAAGTGCTGTTAGCTCACACATACTTCATTTTCTAAAAGATCAGTTACAAAAGTCCTGCCACTGAATAAAGATTGCAGCTTTTACTCTTTGGCTTCTAGAGGGGAAAAAAAAATAATTAGTCAGGACAATGCAGAAATTATACAAGAAACAAATAAAAAATGCCAATAGATTATTTCTTAACAAATCCCATGATTTCTTGAGACTCATGGCATTTAATTTTGGAGTCAGTAAAGCTGAAGACATCACTGCAATATACTGGTGCATGGTAAAGCTTGATTCATGAAGGCAGGGGTACAAGCCTGTCATCACCAGTATCGAAAAAGCCTGAACACTGCACCGGTGTGAATCTGTTGCTTGTTCAGTCTATACACTGGAATAGGAAATATATATTCCAACATCACCAAAGAAAATCTAAAATTTCACATTCCTATTTTATCCAATTAGGCCGATAAAAATCAATTTGAAGAATATATTAAACTAGTGTCAGGCAAAACACTGTAGCACTTGCTCCTCATAAGGAGGATGTTTCCAGCCAGAGCAAAATTTGGCTGCTACATTTTCCTTATTACTATAATGTTTTTCTGACATCTGCTGCCCTATAATCAGTGCTTGCATGCTAATAATGACATGGGATATGATACTGTACATCTAATCAGTGCTTCAGCAAACCAAAGAAAAAGACAGAGTCAGAAGCAAAAGAAAGAATTCAATATCAAACTAACATGGAATGGAAGTTTGGGTTCTCAAGTGTTCCCATTACCTGATACATTTTTGATATGCAGTAAAAAAATATTATTGATATTAAATGAGGTACTACCAAAAATAAGTTCCTAAATCACAACTGTATTTCAAACAATTGCTGCAACACATGCCTTGTCTGGGAGCCCTGAGGGCAGAGGTGGCTTAACCTCCTAGAGCTTCTCTTCACATGATGCCGAAATGTATGCAATTGGTGCTGATGGGGCAGGGTACAAAGTTCTCTTAGCCATCCCTCCCGTTCCTGCTAAAGTCTTTGGACACAGGTCTTTATTTGTGTGCAAAGAAGCACAGGCAACATAAACACCAGCTTTCTTGAATCCTGGAGCCCAGTCAACACAGTTGTGATTTCACTCCCCCTGTGATTTGAAACAGGGTGCAGGCTTCCTTGCTATAGAAATCATTCAGATGTATTAAAAGTTGTCACCACCCTCAAAGACAAAAGGCAGAAAGGAGGAAACACTGTTCTCAAAACTGCTGGAGACCAGACATGGAAATTGATTTTCAGTTAGGTCCTTTCACACAGACAATACTTGAAAGAACTGGGCTTGGAACTAGATCTCCTGAAAATTGGTTTGGTGACTATCCTACAAGTGTAGGATGAAGCTATATGTTGGTGTCTTCAGTACCTGAAGTCTTTAAGTAAGGTTTCCTTTAAAATACACTTATACTCAGGCCTTAACAATACAATATCGAAGTTGCAGACTCCTGGAGAACCCTAGGAACTGACACTTTGTTACTCAGTTGCCCACCACAGAGCTTTTTATGTTAGTTTGATGATGGCTAGGTGCTTCTTACACAGATATTCCTAAATCTGTCTTCCTTTTTTAAACCAGCCTGTACAGCCCTGCTATCCCTTGGATACTCTGAAGAAAAAGGCTGAGACACTGGACAATGGAAGAGCAGTTTAGTGCTCTTTGTCCCCTGTAAACAGATTTGCAAGACTGAAACAAGTTCCAAGAAGACAAAAGCAAGAGAACATACTATCAGCACCTCCAACAGTACAGTTACTTTGTTAGGCTGACCAGCTAGCTTCTCAAGTTTACCACACCAGCAAGATTTTGGAGCTACGTTTACTTGGTCTCTCTGAAACAGTTCTTCTGTCCACCAGTTCTACCACTGTTTCAAGATTCTCCTTGCTACTGAACCTTATATTGAGCCTTTCTGATTTCTTTTGCCTAAATGACATTTCAGAAAAGGGAAGAATGGCACAGAGTGAGGAGCTGGGATCCTCTCACTGTTTCCCAACTTCAAATGCCAGAGCCCTGCTCATTTGTCCTTTCAAAGGTTGCTTCCTCTTCTCCTGTCAGTGGGTGCTGGGACACACACACCTCCCCCCACCCCCTTTCTTTTTTTTTTAAATATCTCTAGATTTTTCTTAATTACGTTAAATTTCTGGCTTAGCTTTAAACTGGTTTTGCTAGTTAAAAGCCTAATACATAATGATAAAATTTTACTAATCGTATCACACCAACTTTGTAATGACACATGCATTAGTCACATAACTGAAATTACTTCACCTTCAGGAGCCAACACGATCTAAACACAGTACTTGAGCATAACTTAATTACAGGATTAGCGAACGGGTTGTCTGATGTGCGTGACATGCCTGTATCCCTTCAGGGGGATGCTTGAAGGGCTCAAACACAGTGGTATGATGCTTCATTTTCAATCCTCCACTACACAGGGGCCACAGTGGTTTTAAAAACCAATGACCAACCATCCTCTTGGTATTTAAAACCATGCTGCAAGGTTCGGACAGACTGCAAAGGAGTACAGCAGGGCCATATAAATACCTATCACATTATCATTATAGAAAAACCTAGAGTGAAATGCATAGTTAAACAGCCATGCCATAAAGGCTGTGCAGAAACCAGCAGGTTAGACACGCAATTGTGATGTTAAGAAACCACTCTTGTTGGGGCAGCTGGAGTAGAAACAGCAAAGTTATGATATAACCCATGCCTGCAGACAGCGCTGCTGGTGACACTGCAAGCCGAGGCTCCTGGACAAAGCCCCATTGGGATGCTCTACAGGCAGCAGAAGCTGTGGAGTTTGTTTTAGAGTCTACCTGGACTTCAGTAAAGCCTTCGACACTGTCTCCCACAGCATTCTCCTAGAGAAGCTGGCAGCTCATGGCCTAGACAGGTGTACTCCTCGCTGGGTAAAAAACTGGCTGGACGGCCAGGCCCAGAGAGTTGTGGTGAATGGAGTGAAATCCAGTTGGCGGCCGGTCACGAGCGGTGTCCCCGAGGACTCCGTTTTGGGGCTGGTCTTGTTCAATATCTTTATCAACGATCTGGACGAGGGGATTGAGTGCTCCCTCAGTAAGTTTGCAGATGACACCAAGCTGGGCGGGAGTGTCAATCTGCTTGAGGGTAGGAAGGCTCTGCAGAGGGATCTGGACAGGCTGGATCAATGGGCTGAGGCCAACTGCATGAGGTTCAACAAGACCAAGTGCCGGGTCCTATACTTCGGCCACAACAACCCCATGCAATGCTACAGGCTGGGGGAAGAGTGGCTGGAAAGCTGCCCAGCAGAAAAGGACTTGGGGGTGCTGGTTGACAGCTGGCTGAATATGAGCCGGCATTGTGCCCAGGTGGCCAAGAAGGCCAACGGCATCCTGGCCTGTATCAGAAATAGTGTGGCCAGCAGGAGTAGGGAGGTGATCGTGCCCCTGTACTCGGCACTGGTGAGGCCGCACCTCGAATACTGTGTTCAGTTTTGGGCCCCTCACTACAAGAAGGAGATTGAGGTGCTGGAGCGTGTCCAGAGGAGGGCAACGAAACTGGTGAAGGGTCTGGAGAGCAAGTCTTATGAGGAGCGGCTGAGGGAACTGGGACTGTTTAGTCTGGAGAAGAGGAGGCTGAGGGGAGACCTTATTGCGCTCTACAACTACCTGAAAGGAGGTTGCAGCGAGGTGGGTGTTGGTCTCTTCTGCCAAGCAACTAGCGATAGGATGAGAGGAAATGGCCTCAAGTTGCGCCAGGGGAGGTTTAGATCGGACATTAGGAAAAATTTCTTTACTGAAAGAGTGGTTAAGCATTGGACCAGGCTGCCCAGGGAAGTGGTGGAGTCACCATCCCTGGAAGTATTTAAAAGACGTGTAGATGAGGCGCTTAGGGACATGGTTTAGTGGGCATGGTGGTGTTGGGTTGAAGGTTGGACTTGATGATCTTAGAGGTCTTTTCCAACCTTAATGATTCTATGATTCTATGATTTAAGTGTCTTTTCAGGTCATGGCAGAAAGGGAATTGCAAGGCCAGAACATGCCAAAAGAAGTGGATTGCCTGTGAACATGTCTACTTCTCTTACATTTCCAACCACTGACTTTGGGCAACACCCTTCCCTTGCACTGCTCCTGCAGGTGTTTATCTGTGGAAGATTCACTGAGCAGTGTTGGAGGGCTCATTCATCACCTCCCGAGATGGACAAAACACTTTTCTCCACAGTAGTGCACAACAGGACCTGAAAGCAGCAGTTTAAATTACGCAGCAGTTATACTGGAGTTAGGACTCCAGCACCACACAGCCACATGCATCCACTATGTAATGTTTCATAAATTTTAGGTACGCATTCTTAAGAGAGCTCTTTGACTTTGAAAGGGAAGCACATTCAGAACCTCACTGCTTTATTGGTTACTGATCTTTGTATTTACAGCATAAATTTATTCATGGCCAATGTATAACTGTTTGTTCTTTACCTCAAATATCTCCTCTTCTCTGTTTTTTCTCCCTAAATATATTTATAGAAAGCTATTACATCTTCTTCTAGACTTTATTTTGTGAGACTACAGAAATTTATCCTACCTCACAGAGGATAAATTGTCCCTTTTCATCCCAAATAGGCTTCATCTGCACCTGTTGCAATTTGAATGAATTTTTATTGCAAATGAATGATCAGAACTTTATGCAATATTTTATGCTCAGTTATACCAGTGTACCTCCTTCTCACTGCTGAAAAAGCTGGTTCTCATATCTTTTAGCAGCACATTTGCTTTTTCCACATCTGTTGCACATTTTTAAGGTCCAGTCTTTCTGCAGTAAGGAGGCAGAAGATAAGTTTTTTTCAGCTTAGAAGCAGAAATTTTGGCTATCAGTCACCAAATGTGTGAATTTTAACTTTGTATTATTTCATGTCTTTTTCATACTCCACCATCTCCTAATTATTTTTTACATGATTTTCTAGTCCTCCTCTGACACAAATTAAAAGGAATCATCAGTACAACAGCAGAATTTACTGGCATACTCCCACTTTTCATGACAAAGTTATTATGGAAATACTAAAAAAGACCAGTCCCAAAGCCAATTTATGACAATTTCTATTTGCTTGGAGGGAAGCTACTCCTACTTTCTCTTTCACAGAGTGTTGCCATATCCATTACGATTCTTCTGTTAGTAATGATTTTCCCTAGCTGAACTAAAAACTTCCATGTGATACTATACCAAATGCCCTTGGGAAGAAAAGTAAAATAAGACCTACCACAAACTCCTTTCACTAAAAAGTAAAATAATAATCTTCCCTTTCTCAAAAATTCCATCACCTAGATTTTAAAAAAATTCAATGGTAAATCATTATGTCAGTATATAATTGAAATTCTAAAATTATTGTTTCAAAATGTGTTCTAAAGCCTAAGAGTATAATTTCCTGCATCACTGTTTTTCTCATTCTGAAAAATGAGATACATGACAAAATGTCATGTATTACCAAATAAAAAACCAGATTCTTTCTTCCTAAAGAAACACTGAATATCAAAGGGTGAAAAGGTGAAAGCTTCTTTTTTTTCTTGAATGAATAAATTTAGTCAAGTCTTAAAAAAAAAAAAAAAAAGAAGAAAAAACATGTTTCTTACAAAACCATCTGCAAAACAAACAATCCCCCCTATTAAAATACAGATTAAGCCTGGACTGATATTCAGTTGAGAGTGTTTTTGATTTGTATTATCATTATGGGGTGAAGAGGGTAGGGAATTTCTTTGCTAAAACTGTTGGATAAACTTATGAGACATCTTTTTGAGTATCTATGTTTAAAAAGGCTCCTCTTTCAACAAAGTGCTTTGTATAATTTGCTTTAACATCTGTGGGCCTGCTGAGTTCCTTCTTTATGCACGTTTCACTAGACCTATAATTAAACCCTCTTCAAAAATGCATCACTTCAGGTGTCCTAATGAAGAATCCTGAGGAAGCTGGTAATAATGCACTGAGGGAGAGCAACAAAGCTGCTTCGCTACTTACAACTATTTCTCACAAGATTCATTCTCTTCAGCAGATGGAGGGCTGCAGTAAAAGACAGAGACTCAGGGCTGAAGAGGTCATAAAACTCTCAAGAGCAGGAAATTACATAGGCATATCTGCCAATGTGGTCTATTTATGAAAAGTCATTAGGCGTTCCCAGTCTCTTCAGTTCCTGCTTCCCCAAATAGCAGAACAGTATTTTAAGAGCAGTAAACTCAAATCATCTTGTTTTAATTTAAGCTTTTTCTTGCTATTTGCTTTTATATGCTGAGCATATAACTCATGCCAAACACAAAAAGTATCCACCTGCTACAGAGAAACCAATTAGATGTATAAGTAGGGGATTTTCTCCCTTGAAACTTGATCTGAACCCTATGCAGAGTTTTGAAGCAGTAAATACCTACTACAGTATTGATACCACATGATTCAGCTTTTGTTTCAACACAAGTTCTAGCCCCCGATTCTAACAACTTTTGAAGGCCCTGCATTATTATGCCACAGCTGTAAGACTCAGGGGGAAGAAGTCACCAGCCTCCCAGGAGCTGTGTCACACGTCAGTTGACCAGACTGCACTGTGGACCCTTCTTCCTCTGGGGCTGGAGAGCTCCCTGAGCCTCACATGCCTTCTTCCTCTTGGGCTCCAGGCACTGTGAGCACCTGGACCCGGGCTGCTCCATCAGGGACAGCTATAAACCTTAACAGGCAAATTGTTACTGAAGCCACTGGGATTTTTGCCAGAGTAAGGAAAGCAAATTTAGACTAACATCTGTAAGTACAGCAGTGCATAATGATCATCAACATGCGAAGTTGCTTGCATAAAGACTAGCAAAAAAAAAGTGATCAGAAGAACCCTGATATCCTCATGTAGTCACTTTATTTGAATGCACTATGAGGTACTATTAGAAACAGTATGAGGTACTGAAAGTGAAAATAATGAAAGTGAGGTAATGAAGTGAAAAGTTGAAAAGTACAAGTAAACTTCAAGAAAAGATAATTACTAGATGCTGTTTGCAGTCTTCTATTGATTTATCCCCTTGATTTGTACTGAGTATAAAAAAGATGATAAAATGCTGAAAACAGTAATTAAGCTAGGATAAACAGGGTTGTGCTTTCCTGAAGACACCATGTTGTATCAATAAACGAAAGCAAAACTTGAAGTGGAATACGCTCTTAGGACAGTAAAAAGAATGGTACCTCTGGGAAGTAAATGCACCAATTGTTCAAAATAACGTCCTTATCATAGAAACCGTGAAAACCAATGTATAAATAGGCAAATAAAGAATGAAGACAAAGAAAATTTAGTGCATAACGAATATGGGGCCTTGTCTTTAAATATGTCTATATATACAGACAAGCATGTATACATGTACCTACACACCCCTTCTATCTGTACATTTATGTAAGAGGTTACACATGGTTGACAAAATGACAAGTCATTTTGTCATCAGTCAAAATAGGGTCATAAATATTATCACCATATAAATCCACAATGTCCCACAACTTCTTCTAAATATTTCCAATTTATTTTGCATCCTTCCAACACAGTTGTGACATTTTACATTTCCCTAAATAATATTTAGCAGCAGAAAACAAAGACAACCAGGATCATAAGACCTGGCAGCCCCTTGTAGACGCTGCTCAGTGCTCCCCAGACCAGCAGCTTTGCCCAGGCCAGTTAGAGCTGCAGAGCTGAGCTCTTCAGGAATCGATGGGAAATGTTCTTCAAGAAACACATATTCAAATGCCCTGTGAGTACATGGGACTACTGATCAGAAGTGGTCGTGTCCCAGGACTGACTATTATCTTTTCTATCTATTTTGATTTCAAGGACTAAATGGCTGGAATTCAATTTGCTCCCAAGTGAAAGGCTTACTAAGCTGTAAAACCTTCACATTACCTGGTATTATTAAAAGCGAATGGAAAATAAACTCGCCCAAACTCAATGCAAAATATAACCTTGTTTATTGAACCTCTAGAAGTGCTTAAGGAGATTTTGGGCATTTAGCTCCCACTGACGTCAGTGCTAAATGCCCAAGATGAAGTAATTAGGAAACTGTACAGTAACAGTCACAGAACTGCATGGTATAATTGTAAGTTAATTTCATCTTATTAACTAAATTCTCATGTTTTCAGTTTTGCTGAGAGGGCTCCAAACGTATTGTGGTCATTGTAAAGCCAGACATTCCAAGCTAAATGGAGCACATGTTTCATGGAAGTTATTAAGCAAAGGATTAGAAAACTTTTAATGTATTTTTTCCTATAAATCTGCTCTAAATATTCAGACAGTTGTATATCTTTCAGAATTGAGACAATAATTTTACTTGATGACTTGATTAAATTTCCGAACCAAATAATTGTTCTTTAGAGAAAAGAAAAACATCCAGCTGATGCATTTAATTTATAGCAGGCCTTAAAATAAATCATACAGGTCATTAATTTTGTATTGCAAAAGGCCTATAAATTAGATTAAATGCTCAGTTGCATATATTGCACAAGAAAATTAACAGTTCACATTTGGATGCCTTTTCTTGGTCATCATTTCTTCGGAACAACTCTTCAGCAACTTGGTATATCTTTTTCAAGGTAAACTGAGCTGATGAATGATTTATATATTAATTTCTAGACTACACACTATACAATCTTCAGATCAAGGAAAGAATCCRAAAAATTGTTGTACTGGGCTCTGCATACTATAGAATATGGGGTTCTTCTAGCACCAGAGCTTAAATTTTGGAGTACATCTGCTGCTGGTAGGTCCCAAAGCCAAGCTYAGTCACAATATCAAGTCAGTTTTTTGCTGCCTGTGAATATGTACTGTAATTCAGTGAAAGACCAGGTACATTTTATGTGTAGGCCAGAAGACATGTTAGGGAGTCACATACTTTTTCTTTTGTCCTTTCACACTGACGCAGAGAAACTCTTGCTCTTAGTGAAATGCATCTGAAGGGAGCATTTGGAAACATGTCTTAGTAATGTAACTATCCTTGGACTATGGCATTTCTCCAGATTTGTCCTCTTCTAAGGAGATTTCTAGGGCTTTCATTGTCTCCTTCACATAGACACAAGAGATGCTGAACATAAGCCTAGACCCTTCTAGGCCTCCACTTCTCTGACAAGTCTTTGCTCCAGTGCGGATCTCYGCCTGTTCCTTTGGCCTCACATAACTTCTACGTCTTGCTCATAGTGTTGAAGGAAAAATTAAAAAGTAAAAAGATGAGAAAGATGAGAACAGAACTGCAGGAAGGTTTTAAAAAATCTACAATGACAAAGAAATACAATCCACAACTAAACTAATAACTTCACATGGAAGTGGGGGGTTTTTGGGTGGTTTTTAGTTTTTTGGGTTGTTTTTCTTTTTTTTTTTGTAACATGTATATTAGTATTTCCGTGGAAGCAAAGCAGATTCCCTAACTACTCTAAGAGACTGCAGCTCTACTCAGCAGTAAGCTTGAATGGCATCTTGCAGCAACAGAGAGAAGAAAAACCCAGTCTTGGATTGCCAAATATTTAAATGGAAGTTAAAGAGCTGTTGGCAGGATGGTGGAGTTCTGACAGAAATTGTAAAGAGGCTATCAGCTTGTGTTTTAGTGAGTAGTTCTTGTATATTCAATTTTTTTTATCCATCACTATGAAGTATACATAATGTCTGCTCTGAAGGTTAAACATGAAAACACAACTTAGAACTGTGAGATTTTTTTTCTTGTGCCTACACCAAATTTGCTGTGTGTGATCTTGGCAAGTCATTCAATACTCCAGTGCTCCATTGGTAAAATGAAAACAAATAATAGCAGTTATTAGACATGGCAGTTTTGTGGCTAAATCCATCAGTCTTTACAAAGTACTTTAATATATGATGATGATGATGAAACCTATAGAAAAGCTTATAAATAGTTATTTCAAAATTCAAAGCCATCCATTCTACATCCACAAATGCTAAGTAAATTATATTACAGCATAAATATCAAGAGGGATGGGAGGGAGAAAAAGCACATGACATGACTTTAAATCATGAAATGCACATGGGATTTATCGGTGTGTTTGTAGAATGATGGCTATTATTCTTCAAATGCCATTTGGCTGGATAAATATGAACAGCAGGAATAGCTATAGTTCAACGCACTTCCTACTAATACCTTGGCAGGTGGGTATCAAAATCCCTAAGCGAGTAAGAGCAGAGATGCCTTGTTACTGATAAAAAGAGCAAGTTGAGGGGGATGGGCATCTCTGAACCAGAAACATGTTTTTTAGGATTCCTGGAAAAGATGAAAACTTGAGCGATTTGTCTTGGCAAACGAAGATAAATGATCTACCATGTCAGTTAACAAGTTAAGGAAATACAGCCCACAATTGCAGAGCGTTGCGCAGTGAGAGCAGAACACATTTACGTTCAGCATCCCATTTATAATGAAGCCATTATTTTGGGTTGTATCGTAGTGCTTTCTGCTGTGATTTGCAGTGCCACAATGATGGTCAGAGGATACTCTGTCAAGCTACAAGTTAAACCACTATTGCCACAGTACAGCTGTAAATATACAGAAAATTACAATAGGGCCAAATGAACTCAGCCTGTACTTATCTTTATAATCATTATTCATTTTTTTCCTTTTCCCCCCTCAGAAAAGCATGTTTATAGGAGTGTATAAACAACTGGATCTTTGAAGAAGTGCTATGGACCAGAAGGGCCCCACTCTGCCTTCCTGGCCTGCCCTCTCCCCATCCTGTGGTGCCTTGCTAAAACAGGTGTTCAGGAATGAAAAAGGAAGCATTGCTCCTGAATGCCTAGAAGCATAGCCCAGCACAGACCCAGACAAAAAGTCTTTTCATTCCTCAGATATTTTTGACAAGGCAGCCATTGATAAGAGCAGTCACCTGGCAGGGAGATACAGGTTGGGAACCTTCTTTTTCCAGTTTACCTGTCCTATATAATTAAGAAGCTTCTGACATTCCTTAAACTGTGCAACAGACAGTTCCTCCTTTCTGTGACTTTCTGGAGTACAGAATCAGAAAAAGTCTCTTTTCGTTTTTTTTTTTTTTTTACTTTTTAAAGATTGAAAAAGAAACTGAATTAGAATAGAAAATGCAGTATTTTCCCCTAAAAGGACACTGCTTCCCTACAGAGCTTCTGAATATATCCTTTCCTATCTCCGCTTTCTGGCTCCCTACAGATTTAAATTAAAGGAGCAGAATATTTGTCCTCAAAGTAACCTTTTTTTTTTTTTTTAATCAGCATGGATATTTTGATCTCTTTCCTCTAGACTTGCAGGCTGAATAGCCCCACAGAATTCATACGGCTGCTGAAACGTATAGAGTGAACTGAATCAGGCCTTTCATTCCTCCCCAGCAAATGTTCCGATAGCTCTCACAGTCAACCCATGCACTCTGTGCTACTTGCTCCTCTTTTTCCCGTTTCAAGAGCCTCAAGCACTCTGAAAGCCAATACACTTCCTTTACCTTTCCAATTAAGCAAATTACATTATCATAAATTATAAGCAGATAATAAAAATGTAAACATCAGCAACAGGCAACCAGAACCTTCCAGCCTCCAAATCCCAAATACCTTCAAAGAGTATAATGAACAACTTTGGGAAATGCAATACGTTTTCAGTACCAAGGTAAAAATCACTCCCATTCATTCTCTTCCTAGGAGTGTACAAGCCGTGCTTATTGCCCATGGGAAAGTGCTATCTAGCTGCACTGTGACCAAAGATCCCACACTGCAATATTTCACATACACTAAGGGTTGTTGAGCACAGTACAGAATTAGAGGGAAGGCTTTGTGGGCTAAAGACTCTTTTGAAATTGGCCCAAACTGCACTTATAGGAGTAAACTGTGGCTGTGTTGAAGTATGCGAGGGCAGAATTTAACCTCTTTTTTCCTAAATTAATTTCTAGATGTAAAAGGCCCTATAAACATTTTAGCAACACCTACCACTGTGCTCTAGCACAAGTCAGTTTGGCGAAGACTTTACACATGCGCTTCTCTTCAAGCACACACTTCAGTTCATTTTTAAGTGCTGTGCCAAATTGAGACTTGAAGGGTAGCAACTATTTTTCTTTTTATAATGAATTTACATCTTTCCTCTCTTTGCCTTCTCCTACTTTATGGAAAACCTCAAAATGGATTTGAATTCTACTCAAAAGTCGAAAAAACTTTCCCTAGATCTCCAAACAATAGATTGTTGGAAAAAGAGGGGCAACTGGCTGGCTCTTACAACTGTACCAGCATCAGTCTCAAAGGCTCTCAATTAGAGAGATGAAGTTAAAACTGCAGTGGTTTTATGATGATCAATAAAACATGGTTGTGTCAGTGCAAGACATAAGCGAACACTGGACAATATCCCTGGCCACAGAGTTTTTAAATTTCAGTAGGAACTCTGGCTTGGTATGCACCCCCACTAAGCTGTGCCATAAAACAGCAGAACAGGGATAAAATAATGAAATTCAAATATAGGCATGGGAGGGTCAAGGCTAAAGCTAAAAGAATTGTTTTTATTTTACAACCTACACTAACTACAGCAAACTTCTGCAGATAAAGCTGGACATAAGTTCCTATCCTGAAGACCTCACCTTCAGATTATTATCTATGCCTGCCTGGGGAAAAAAAATGTGATTCATTAACATCTCTGGGTCATCCCTTGAAGCTAACAGCAATTTTGTTTGTGTAAAGAGTAGAACAATAAACCATAAATTTGCATTCAAGAAGCAGCATGTAATAAGTGTTTACACTTAAATTTGATGTGAGCTGTGTGTGCTTATTGCTTCTCAAGCTCAGGCCACATTTCAGTCCCTTGGAGACAGATCATAAAATCTAAGCGAATATTTAGTTTGTGCATCTCCTAAATGTGTCTTGCACATAAAAAAAAAAAAAAAAAAAAAAAAAAAAAAAATTAAATCCCAACGCCCAGCTATTAAAGGGGAATGCAACATGCACGCATCAGAGGAGAGATTAGTCTGTGTAGTCCTCTGCTGTTATCCACTACAACAATATGGGGAGATGGCAGTCAGTCTTTTCTGCAGGCTGAAAGATCCTTCTCTCCAGAAACTTTTCCAGGACCTGCAACAATGCTACAAAACTTATTGCCATTGTTGCAAATGGCCTGGGACTTTTGGGCCAACTAAATTCCAAGCTCCAAGATCAGACAGAAATCTTAAACATCTACATCTTTTTCAGTCCACCCATCTGTAGGACACCACTTGCATAAATATTTACTTAACAGTAGCAATGTAAGTGCAGTACTAAATAAGGAAATTTTTCCATAACTGGAGCCTAGGGATGCAAGCCCAAATATTCCAAAGCATAAAGTCTGTTTTTGGTTTTTGTTGTTGTTGTTGGTTTGTTGTGGGTTTTTTTGGCTGGGCTTTTTTTTCCCCCACTGATGGCTTTATTAGCCTGGAAAAGATAATTTAAATTTCTTTTCAAATTAAGGCAGGGGGGGAACACATATACTTTGCAAGCTAAGAATAATAGCTTTTAAAATCTAATTTTTTTTAAACTTATCACTATTTCTGCAGAACAAAAAAACCCCACCATCAGTGATAAAACAGCAGATGCTGAAAAGCACTGATTGTATTAGAAGATCTATCAGTTCTGTTTTCAGCCAGATACTTACTCTACAGGAAACTTCAGCATGATTTATAGCATCAGAGGCACAGCATTGTATGTGGACTCTGTATAGATACTTGTGTTATACAGCATTTGTCAATAATCTTTCTCCTTAAAAGTTCATGAAGATACACTCCCAGTAAAAGCTGCTATCATATTTGTGCAGTAAAATAATAGTATTCTACCTCTTAAAATGGCCAGGATAAACTTTTTAAACAGTCAAAGAATTCGAGTCAGCAGTGCTGCAAACTGATTGCTTTGGAAATCTTTCTTCTGACTAGTAATTACTGAATCTGGATTATTATTCTCAAAGTTTAATTACAGGAAAAGTAATTTTACAGTTTGTGAAACACCATCGTTCTCTTCTTTCCAATAACTCAATGGCAAAACCAAAAAGATTGGGACATAGTCCTTCCAGATTGTCAAAGTGCCAACCAGCAGAAATCTGACCCAGTATTTGTCTATCTTTCAGACACACTTGTGTTTAGGAAAGAAACTTATTACATTAGACTATAAAATGTGGCAATTTCAGATCTGCTGTATAAACAGCTGAGAGACCCATCCTTCTCCTGTTGCAAGCCTGAGTGACGAGCAGAACATCAGAAATGGCAAAATCTACAGCAGTCCCAAACTAAGCCTTGTTGTCTCCTCACTGATCAGAGCCCTTAGTCAACTCTAATCTGGATTTTTTTCCAGATAGACACAGGTTATTTGACTGGGATTTAAAAGTTTAGATCAGGGAACTCAAGGATGAGAATGAAGAGAGAAATTACAGCCCTGAATTTGGTGAAGCAAGGGGAAACTGGAAAGATAACT
Organism: Phoebastria nigripes; assembly: GCA_035582835.1. Taxonomy (NCBI): domain Eukaryota; kingdom Metazoa; phylum Chordata; class Aves; order Procellariiformes; family Diomedeidae; genus Phoebastria; species Phoebastria nigripes. The sequence goes on along the minus strand of JAYKAV010002936.1, from coordinate 92,504 downwards.
GGGCTATTGCAGGAAAAAGCAACTCATACACTCTGAGACATTAACGACACATTTTTAACTTTGGCAAGGTAGTCACTTTTTCAAAACCACCTTCCTATTTGTAAAATTAGGATCTTACCTTAATTCTACAAGGTCTTCCAAGAAAAAGAATACTAATGAATATAAAGTGCATAGCTATGATGATTATGGGAATAATTGAGAAAGCTGTAAGACAAGTGTGGTCTGCAAACAGCAATGGAGAAGTAGAGCGCACAAATTGCATCCTGATGAGTGATGGGAATCAAAGTCTGGGGTTGAACCTCAGAGAGTACCTAAACAAAGTTAGGAAAACAAGCTGGATTCAAGCTTGCATTAAAACACAATGTTAAAGGACTAGAATTAGTCCAAGGAGCTGAAATAACATAAATTCATATCCAGGGGAAAAAAAACCCCAACAAAACACCACCCAAAAAACACAATTAAACACATACCAATTTGACCTTGGTATGGCACAACTGCCAATCCTCAGGCATCTCAGCTGAGGCAGAGTGTAAACCTGCCTCCTTTTACACACTAGACCCCTTTTCAGGATATATACATGGCTAGCTCAAGAGGCTGAAAAAAGATAATGGTAGTTCCTTTTCTCCATTCAAACTGACAAGTTTACTATAGGAAGAGCCATTTTGCAGATCATTTATGCTATTCTAGAAAATGGCTCTGAATTGAAACAAAACCAGTATTACCAACTCTGCAATAAATGTCCATGTAATTGTGCATGAAACAAAACAGGGGCTGAAAAAGCCAAGTATATTAGGTCAAAAAACAAATAGAAAAACAGGCTAAGCAAAAACAGATAAAGACAGACAGGCTTTCAAACAAAGCGTACTAAAATTAAAAATTCTTTGCTATTGTAGAAACTTAAACTGTTGTCAATGCCCTCGTTATCTTCTGTGGCACATTATACTTGCAGCTGCTGCTATTTTACCATGTGCCTGAAGACTCTTATGGGGAAAAGCATTACTGATGGCCTGCGGTGCATGGGGGCATGTGGAACAGACATCCATGACACAACGGCTTCTCATCCCAGGGAAAGACTTGATGACCTAGATGGTCCCTTCTAGCTATGCTATCCTAGGAAAGAAATTGTTAGGACAACTTACTACTGTTATTATTATTATTATTTTATTTGTGCATTGGAAAGATGGAAATGCCTCTAACAGCTTGCAGTATTAGAAGTGAAATTAGAAGGTTTGGGAAGGGTAAATACATTAACATTGACAAAACTGGAAGCAATTATATTTTTGCTTAGCTTGAAGTTTAATAGGGGTAAGACCCCTTCGGTTTTCTGTGGTTGAATGCAAACATGAAAAGCTATGTACTTCCACAGTGTACAACTATACATTTCAATTATTAAGTCTTGCATAATTTGCATAATAAACTAAGAAGCATTGCATTATATATACTTTATTCATCAAAACTGTTTTTAAAGAAAATGAATAACAGGTGTTATAAAAAGTAAATGGAAACCAGAACTGATGATAATCTGTAATGGTGATTCACCCTAACCGTTTCCTTTGTTTTGAGACTACAACTTAGATCAGTACATATATGTTTAAATTGGAACCAGTAATAAATCGTGTTGATATTGAGGTCAGGTTTCTGCAATACACCAAATGCTAAGCTTCTAGTCCATAAATGCCTTCACTGCAAATAAACCATAAATCTATTATCTTTACAGCATCTGCAATCTGGAAAATGTGCTCTCTTTTAATTCAGTTRCCTCATGAATATCATATTAACCAAGAAGCAACCTGAATGAGAAATATGCTATAAAGTGAAAAAAAAACCTAACTGGATGATCAAGATGACTGTTTTTTTCAGGCATTCCTCACTTTCCTGTCATCAAATAAAAGTAAGGTTTCTACAAGATAAAATGGTCTCTTCTTATAGGGCTTACAATACATAGCCAAATTCTCAACAACGGTAAGTCTCAATTAAAGATGACTAGAAAGTTAATTTCCCACCCTAAGTCAAAATTTTGATCTTGTTCTTATTAAAAGTGAACAGTCAATGTTTGCTGTAGGATATGAAATTTTATATATATATACACACACACACTCCAAAACAAAGTGCTTTTCATTTATGCTTATACATCCTAATATAATAATTTTAGTCTAAAAGTCAAAATGAAAAATTTGAAATGAGACATTTTATCATCATCAAAATAAGAAACTCAAAATTACTTGTTTTGACACTTCCCAGTTGAAATATTTGACAAGAGCATGTCAACTTTGACATAATTTTCCAATTTCAACTAGTTGTTTCTTTGAACTTTTTTTGACTAAGCCTATATAACACCTGGTAGTATTAAAGAGAAGTCAGGTATTCTACTTTTCCAGAGTTTTTATGTTGTTCTAAGAGTATTTATAATGCTCAGAGGTTTAAAAATACTACATTCATTCTCCTCATAATTTTATTTTCACCTCCCCTACCTCTTCCAAAATGCAGTCTTTTCTGTCTCTCTCTCTCTCTCTTTTAAATCTCACTTGACTAACGAGAGTAGGTCTGATCCATCTGACCTAGAGCATGGCCACATGAACTACTGAAACACTGCAAGTGAGGAGGAAGCAATCTCCGAAGCAGGCGGGAAGGGCAACAAGGAGATGAAGGATGGGAGAGAAGAGCCTAGGAACTCTGAAACCAGTCCTGCCAGGAAAGGATTCCTAACAGAGGGCCTTGGGTTTATATCTCAGAGTGAGTGAGGTTGAATTGCAAATACATACTGTCTGGCTTGCAAATTCAAAAGGAGTCACATACACCCACACAGGAAAGTAGAAACATGCAGCTGGAGAATATCATGGAGCAACTATATTAATAAAGACTCATGCTGGCTCCCAATTCTCTACGGAGGCCAAGACAGCATTTTCCAATGGATTTTTGGTTCAACTGCTGACTCATCAAACGAAGAACCCGCATAGTGATGAACTCCCCTCTCTTTAACACTTCACCCTTCAGAAAACACTGAAGTTACAATAGATGATACTTGCCTTTTACAATCAGCCTACTATCAACTCTTGTGAAGAGGAAAGCTATAATTATTCAGCCCAGAAGCAGTATTGCCCGTTTAATGTTTGCAGGATTCACATTATGACCAAAGGCGGGGGGGGGTGGGGGGGTGGAGAGATAATGCTGGAATAGAAGAAAAAATTAAATACAACTCAAAGTGCTTATTACTGAATAATCACTGCATCCTATTCTGCTACTAAATGCAGATGAAAATTCCAACAGAATCTGTCCTGCTAACTACAGCAGTTAAGGAAAGCTGCAGTAAAAACTATAAACGGCATTGCATCCCTGTAACATAAGCAGCCCTTTGACACAGTTCAATTACACCTGTAAAGAAAAAGACCAGAGTTCCTAGCATCAACTGTGAAACAACATATACTTGAAACGTTACCAGGGATAGGTTAAATGGAAAGGTTTATATATTCCATTTGTGGAACTCTCCCTACTCAAGTCAAGGATTTTTCACTCAATAAAAGGACGTGGGTTAAGTGATGCCTGCCTAAAGTCCAAAAAAGTGACTATGAGAATATCTTAAAAGAAAAAAAAAATTATCTGCTTATAATGGAACCTAGTTAGTGTTCGTATTAAAAGTTCTAAATCAAATAAGAACAAAATCTGATTTTAAAAGCCTTATTTCATGACATAAGAACTCTAACTAAAGCAGCATTTTAAATGTCTTTACCTCGTCTGCAGCCACAGAAAGTGTACGTTAAAATCACATTAAACCCACATATATCACTAGCAAATGAGAGACAGAGGCCTTGAGCTAAAAGAGCACTTGAATTCATGCTTGTATTTTATCTAGCTGCGGAGTTCAAGGTGAACCCTTGTGTATTTAAAGCTACCCACACAGAATGATTCAAGATAGCTGGGTGAGACCTTGAAAGGTCACATTGTCCAGCCATTTGCTCCAAGGCAGGAACAGCTGACTTTCTGGACAGAATGACATTTCGGACATATGTTTATCTAACCTGTTTCAGTGATGAAGACTACTCAGAGATAATCTACTCCCCTAGCCTTAACATTTAGAAGTCTGCCTTGCTGCAATTTAAGTCATTACTTCTTGTTGAGGACAAGTTATTCCCTTCTTCTTTGCGGAAGCCTTTTACACGCTTGAAGATTGTTACCATGTCACCTCTTGGTTTTATTCTCTCTAGCAGTGTTCTTTACTTTTTTTCTTCACATGACATTCCTGAATTAGTCCACATATTTCTTAAAGTGCAGTGCTTGAAACTGAAGGGAATATTCCTGTTGGGATCTTACCATTGTCGAGCAGAGCAGATGCATCACTCTTGTGGTGTCTTGTCTTGTATCTATCTTCATTTTAATCCTTACATTTCTCTTGATGTATCATCCCATCAAGATGTTTGCTACTTTTGAAACTGGGTGTTCAACTCAAGTGTCAAGCCTGACCCTGGATCTGGTCTAAGAACCTGCTCCGTTTGCCTGTTTCAGAAGAGAAAAAGGCTGGGCCAAATCCAACTTGAAAACACACTCCTACGCTCTGCCTTTTGGTCGAGGGAGATGAAAATGTTACACAAGCCCTTTCCAACCCAGAATTTACGAGGACACTTAGCACAACTGATTGCTCAATGTYGACAGCAAGGAGTGCTAATTGAAGCTATGTTTATTAGTTGGATGAGGAAAAAGAAAAGAGGAGGAAGCGGAGGAAGTGTTCCATGATGAGACACAGCACCCAGCACTTGCAAACGTTACCTCAGGGCAATGTTTTATGCTCATTTGTCAGAAGCCACAAACAAAAACAAAAGCCATGTGCACTTCGCATGGCTTCTCTGCATACTTCTCCATGGAAAGTAATCTCCTGGGTTCTTCCAGTTCCTGCTGTGATTATACAGTTCTCCAGTTTAGTAAATATGACATCTGCCAATTGCACCGCATTAACACTCCCAGCTCAACCCTCATCAAACCTAATAGTTGGATATAATTTCACACTGTTGGCAAGCTTGCAACATTTCCTTGTACTGGATGAGAAATGGTCCTGTCAAATTACCTTTTGTTCACTCTGTAGAGCCCCCAGCACACGCTTACCTTAACTACTGCCTTCTTAAATTTCTTTGGTATTCATTTTCCTTAGGAAGCATGAACTACACCGGGAATTCAAAATATACTCACACCAGTTACCCCAGCTCTGTTCTCAGTCTAAGAGGCTGCGGCCTCAATAAGTTTTGAAACTGGGGCTACTATAAAGCTTTCTTTTTCCCAGTGCTTTCAAGGTTACCAGCAGCAGAACTGCTCAGTACTTCGACAGTCCAATGAAACCACAGTGACTTTTATCAAAAACAGTCTCAAATGATGCTTTTATTTTTATTTCTTTTAATAAGAAATTTTTATTTCCTTCGTGGAGAAAACCCGTAGAATTCAACTGAGCATGTTTCTTGTGTGATAGCTGTCTTTAGCATAATTCAAAGCAAAGCAACTTTCTGGGCATCACTGCACAGTAGTGCAGCTTCAGGTCCAAACCTCCATCTCCTGAGGTCTGTGCAGGTGCAGGGACCTGCAGCACTGCTCCACTAAAAATGTGCCAAAAAGTCCTTAATGAAAATGCTAACTCATCTGTGACTATTTTCCTCAGTGCGTCTCTCTCATCACCTGACATTATGAATTCCCTCATCTACGTCCCTTACAGTCTCAGGAGTCTCTTCCCCTAAAGGAAAAAGCCCTCCTGAACTGCAAATTTTTTTTGGAAGAATCTAGTGTTCAGCAAGGCAGTAGATGTTGTCCCAGCATTTTGCTTTAAATGGCCTGTATGTGTTGCTAATAAATTGTTGCCCAGAACAAAAGAACTTCTCAAACTATAAAGACCTTTTCCTCATTTTCTACATTTGTTTACAGTGTAGAGAGCTGGTTTCCCTGTTATTTATCATCAAGTCCAAGTTAAGTGTCAGACAAAACCTAGCATCTGAGTCAAGTATTTGCTGGGTTTTAAGTGCCTGTGTGAGGATGTAAACTTTGAAGAGGAATATTTACAGCCAAACAAAAACATTGCTTTCCCCAAGGGATTTTTAAACCTTCAATGAACTATGGGTATTGATCTTACTCTAAATTTGTGGAAATTATTTTCTGTGAAACTGAATTTAATACCTAAGTCAACCTTATCATAGTCTTAATTTACCCACTATTCACTAGCAATATTTCAAACCACTCTTTCAGAGGAAATGACAATGACAAAAAGCACAAAAAATAAAAGTACAAACCAGGATGAAAGTTAAAAAAGATTACTTCTTTAAAGGGAATTCTTAGTAAAATACATATAATACATAAATAGGATTTACTCTTAAATGTCACTGGGATCCTCTAACCCAATTGTCCCCATTTCCATATCACACACAGAAAAAAAATGTAATTTTGAATGCCAAGAGAAAAAAATACCTGACACACATGTTGTCTAATATTGTATGTCTTTTGATACTTCTAAGATAAAAGCTGAAGGTTCGAATGTGTAATGACAAAAGTTTGGTTTTGGTTGTTTTGGTTTTTTTAAACGAGTAAAGATCAGACAATACAGAAAATGTGACTATTTCAGCAGTAGATAAATGCTAGATCAACACTGCTTAACAGTAGTTTATCCCATAAAAATAATTCTACCCCTCTCTGAATGCTGATGCCTGGAGACAGCTACAGTCCAATGAATATAAATTATACCAGGATTCTGGAATATGCTTTGACAGAAGAAAAATTACAATAACAGCCTCCTAATTCTGACTGATGGTGTTTGCAAAAGAATGTAACATTTTCAAGGCTTCTTGTGGCAACACTTCCAACAAGCAGTGAGCCCTCACTTAAACAACTGGGAGCCTTAATTGTTGTGCGAGCTTTCAAAAGACCATTTGCTTCAGTTCACTAAATTCAGGTCATATTCAGTTTGGTTACTGTAAAACACACATGCACACAAACCTTATGTTTAAGAACCTTCAACCTTGATTTATAGCATTTTTGTCAGCAAAAATGAAGCTCTGACCAGGCACAGGGGAGGATGGACGGAGCGCTCCTGGAGAAGAGCCGCATCCCGCGCGGCTGCCGCTGTGCCCTCTAGCGGGGACAGCCCCGCTCCTGCCAGCGCAGCCTCACACCTTGCTCACAAAAACCTGGGTTTTAAAAACACCCAGAGGCAGCCAGACAAGTTCCGGCACGCCTAGAAAATGATCTGACTTGAATTGGTCTGACCTGATTTTACCCAGCAAGGTAATTCTGAGGAGATGGCAAAAAATGCCTGGGCATTTTTTCCCGTCTCTGTTGGAATCGTGGCATATCCCTTTGGTAGCATCCTCAGAAACCCTCTCCTGGTTCCAGCTCTGCCAGGGTGTACTAAACGTCTGCATTTCTTGCTACTGTTATTTCATTCGGTTTCAATAAGGTGTTTTGCTACTGAGTGTTCACAGAATATGTCAAAACAGCCTCCCTTTAATAATTTGCAGCTACTTCAAAGATTTATTTTTTACTTTAATTCTTCAAAGGTCTTATCTGAGCTATCTGAGGCATACAGTAGATACTAAATAGAGTAAAACTTTGAAACAGCACTTTTTATTTTGACTCACAGAGACTGAAGTTGAATTTCCCTGGCTTTGCATAATAATTATCCTCTTCTTACTGATTAGACACAGTCCCTCACTGCATTTTTTCCAAAGAAGAGCAGTATTAAAAACAAAAAAAAAGGAATAGTGAAAACATGTTAAATACAATTCTGATTATGTTAGTGACATTTAATTATTGCTGTCATAATACAGTCTTTTTAACCAAGAGGGAAGGAAAAGATGCCAAGGTTATAAACATCTAGCTGTGAAAACTGACATCAGATTGTCCATCTTACTAGTTGAAGAACACAATTGCTTGGCATATTTTCTTCGGAATGTATTAAATATCGAAATAATATTTGCCTGATTATAAACTCCTTGATACTTCATATCACATTCAGGAAGACACAAGACATTAATAAATGATTTACAGATAAGCAAGCTGTTGGTATATCTTCTACTTAGCACCTCCTGGTGCAGACATTGATTACTATTACAACTTAATAGCCTAAATCAGTGATGTGCAGTGATTATTTGCCCACTGATAAATTATATTTCATTTAGTCAGCACTGACATTTTCTTTTCCCAATACAATGACTGGAAGATTAATAGACTTTGTGAGCTCAGTCCACTGCCACACAACATAGTCATTTTCTCTTTCTAATCTCACCACCACACTTTGTTTTTCCTTGTAACTAACATTAACAAATACTAACATTTGTTGCCTAAAGCCCTGAGAGCAGCAGCATGAATTTTGCAGAAGTACATGGAAAGTCTCCTCCTGGTTTTTCCCTTTGGCCCCAAGTGACATGTGAGCCCCAGCAACCTGCTGAGCTACCTTGTCATTTAGCAATTCCCAAACCCAGTGGTAGGCCCCTGCCTGGGAAAATCCCTGCTCTGTCTGGCACATTATCTCACCGGACATTTCAAATAACTCCCAAGTCTCTCTTGTTCGGGTCAGTTCCGCTGTGACCACAAAACTCTTCATATTTGTATCAAACCTTTTAGAAAAGGAAGAAGGGGCAATTCTGTTGCACCAGGGAGGCCAGTGGACATGTTTCATCTGATAATAATCTGGCTGGTATTTCGACTATAAAGACACAGCCTTTGAAAATATCTATAAGCTAGAAGCTGCTGCAGCAAGGTCCCCTGACACACAAAACCCACGACTTTCCTCACTTGTTCCTTAAATATCTATCCGCAAACACACCAAGCTTTCCTTTAGCAGCTTTCCCCTCCACAGCACAGGAATGCGGGATACAGAAGGCTTTCGTGATCAAAAGAGAACCCCATGCTGTGGGAAACAGTGGCCCGAGAGAAAGCACTACAGGTGCTGTGTGTCAAGCATTAACAGGTGTCTCCGAGAAGGACTGACAAGAGRACCCTAATACTGTCACAAGCAAACTTAGTCAACAGAGCGAGCCTCTCGCTTCTAACGAACAGGTCCCACAGCCCTGTGGGGCTTCTTCTATTATCTTGCTCCTTCTCTCAACGCCTGGTTTCCAGGGAAGGCTGCAAGCTACTGACTTCCGCGGGGGAGGAGAGTGCCCGCTAGCTCTCCCAGGCAGGATCTGCAGGGAAACTTTGCCTCCCCTTCCACGGCTCGCTGCCGGGAGAGCAGCGGGGCCCCACCGCGGGCGGGCGGGCGGGGARAGGTTGCCGGGGCGCCCCGGCCCGCCGCTGTCCGCTGCCTGGGGCTCCCGGGGGAGCCGGTGTCTCTGTCCCTCCCTTCCCGGCGCTTGAGTGGGAGCCCTTCGCCTTCGGGACTGTCTCGTACATGGCTGGGAAAAAGGCTCCGGGGACCCCGCGAAGGGGCTGGGGAGGGGAACAGCACGGCTCCCGGTGATCGTGGGGCAGATTTATTCAAGGAGGAAAGTCCCGAATTCTCATTAAAATAAATAAATGAAGTAATGGAGAGCCCTTTCCGGAGWAGCCGGGGGAGGGAGGTGTGGAAACCCGGGACCGCGGCCACCCCGGGCCTCCCKCGGGAGCAGGGGGAGCCAACCCCCAAACGGCGTTTGCCCTCTCCGCGGAGCTGCCGGCGGAGTCCGCACCGCGCCGGTGCTGCGGGAGCGCGGCGCGGCCCCCTGACTCCGATCCTCCCCGGCCCGGCCGCGCTGCCCCGGGCTCCGCGGCGCTGCCCGGGCCGGCCCCGCCCGGCAGGTACCGGCCTCGCTTACCGCGGCTCTGCCTCGGCGTCTCCCCGCCGGCGAGCTGGCAGCGCTCGCTCAGGCACTGGAAAAGTAATAGAAATCCAGCGGCTAGTTTGCTTCTCCGCAGCCTCGCCATAGCACGGAGTCTGCCGAGACAACTCTCCGGGGTGCGGGGTGTGCGCCGCTCCTCGTCGGGGGTGGGAAAGTCCGGGGGGGCAACGGAGAGCAGCCCTAGCAGGCGCCGAGTCGCCCTGTCCTCGGACCAGCTCTCATTTAGCGGGGCGGCAGGGACGAGCCACCGGGGTTGAAGGCGCTGGACCGGGTCTGGGGGGCGGCGAAGGGGGGGGGGGGGTGTCTCCGTCCCCCCAACTTGCACGGCCGCGCCGCTCTCAGTCCAGCGGCATCACCGCTGGGGAAAACAAGCCCAGCCTCGCCTGCGAAGTGCCAAACTCTTCCCTCTTCGCCGCCTGCTGATAGATTTTAGGAGAGCCACTGAGATCCTCCCTTCCTGGCTTGCCCCCACCCAGCTCCCTTCCCCCGCAGGGTGAGGCAGGGTGCCTTACAGATGGAGYCTCCCCTCGGTACACCGCTACCGACAAAACCCCTCCAAGGGAAACGAGCGGGGAAATCTTCCAGCCGGCGGGCCAGCCCCGGGCCCCGGGGGGAGCAGGACCCGGAGGGCGGGCGGATGCGCCGCGGGAGAGGATGTGCGAGCGGCGGGGAGGCAGTCGGAGACGAACAAGTTCTCCTTCTCTTTCGGGGCGGTTTCCGCGGCCAGCGGTGCTAGTGCGGGGCCGAGGGCACTCGCCTGGGGCCGGGTCCCGGCCGCCCCTCTCGCTCTGCCCCCCGCCCCCCCTCCGCAGGAGCGCGGTGGGACGCAGGCGCCGGGGCTGCACCGTCTCTCCCGCCACTGACGGCGGTGGAGCGCGCCCGSAGCCGCGCTCCGCTCCGCGGGCTGCCGCTCGGCCACAGCAGCGAGCCGCAGGGAGGTCCCGGGAGGCGCTGCCTCCCCGGGCACCCGGCTACAGGGCGGAGCGGCTCGCTGCCCCGGAGCGCCGGGAACCTACAGTGCACGGCGGGAGGCTGGGGCCGATGCTCGCCCCCTGCGCGGCCGCGGAGCGGCACAGTGTGTGTGTGTGGAGCGCGGCGATGGCGGGCGGCGCGGTAGCTCCGGGGGACGGAGAGAGCCCAGGCCGCCGTCGCCCGGTTATTCAAAAGTTGCTTTGTAAAGATGCGTCCGTTTCGCGGAGTGACAAACTAAAGCAACCCCCAAGTCCCCCTTCCCTGCTCCCCGCCCACCCTCAAATTTTCCCGGTGCTTCCGGGGAAACCAGCCTCCCTTCACTCTTCTCAGCCCCTTTTTTTTTAAATTATTTTTCTCTTCGCAAGTAGAAGAGTTGCTTATGTACACTCATCATTTCAAAAGTGCAAGGACTGGGGGCCCTCTCCTGCAAAAATTGATCTACATGCTTTATTTAACACACCGTGAATAATCCCATCCCCTACATTAATCTGTGAACAACGGCGCGGAGACAGAAACTAGCCGAGGGCGCATCAGTCAAGCCCAGACAAGCGAAAGGGGAGGGGGGGAGGCGGCTTTTTACCAGTTCAGCAAACTGTGGCGCTGGTAATCAGTTGAGCTCCATGTAGAGAACCATGAATGCACCAGCCTCTCAACCCTTGCTACAAAATAATTAAATTAATTAGGATGACAATTAAATTAAACAAATAAATAGGGCTACAGAATGTCAAACATAGCAGATAACCAATACTTAATCACAAAAGAACAACCAGTAACGAGACTGTGTTTTCCCTTAATTTACCACTGTTTCTGAGAGTAAGAATTCATCAGCTCCATTGTAAGTGTCTTGCTCTTTAATCTTTGATGTGCTTACATGTAAATCAAAGCAGAACACTTGTGGTTTTAAGAAGTATACTTGAAGTATAAGCAGAAATTTGTAAAATCTTTTCAACATATATTCAAATAGGGTACTGGAGGATAATACCAGTAAGGTTTATCCATTTGAGTTTACAGTGGGCCCTTCTAGTTCAACCTTTTTGCACATCCCCTTGGTAAAAATAAAGATCCTTTTCAACCAGTCCAACTATTGCTTAAAAATAACTGCAGAAATTCTTTCCTAAGAGAAGATGACACTGAAGATCTTAAGCTAAGTAACAGCAGGAATGAAATCCTGGCCTCGCTGAAATTTGTGGGAATTTGGGGAGTGTGATCACCCTGTATACCAGGTGATCTGGATTATGCCACAGACATTGTGCAGATTTGGTCAAGTTATTATTAAAGCTATTGCTGTTTCTTAAAAAAATGGGAGAGGGAGGTTTCTTTATGCTGTTTGAATACCAATTTTTTCCTTGACACTTGGTCGGATTGCCCAATTTTCCCCAAGTTTTGCTGAAGTTGCTGAGAGGGCTATTGAGCTTTTGGCCTTTACTGGAAGGGGTAGGGAGGTAGTCTTAAAGAAGGACAGCCTCTTTCTCAGCTGTTTGCTAGCAGTATTGTTAGATGACAATAAGAACAGTAAGGTCTGGAGAACTTTCAAAATCTCTTTTCATCTGCTTTTGTGCTTTTTTAATCATAAATTAGCATATTATAAAGTTACAGTAAATCTTAAAATATGAAACACTTGAATGATTTGAGAAAAATGTTTACATGTTGCTAAAATAAATAATAATAAATCCTTCAAGCCCCCTAGGTATAGTATAGAAAAGCCTAAATGAGGGCAACTCAAATTTTTTTCATTTGGTGTCTGCTTCTCAGTCTTACAGAGGTTTACAGTTTCAGATTTATRTTCTTCACAGATGGACTACAAAAACTTTGTATGCTGAAGAAAGGAAGGATTAGCAATCGTCAGCTGAAGCATGCAGTTGCAGATAAAAGTACCAGCAACATACTAGGTCCCACAGTCCTAATTTGCAATGCTCTATGCAGTTGTGTGACAGTTTTGCAGTGTGCACGCTGGGAGATTAGCATACAGTCACTGCATTCAGTACTTCTTGTGCTCCACGGTAAAAATCAAACCTTGCTCTCCAAGGAAGGCTGTCTGCATTGTCCCTCTTATATTAAAAAAGATAATCAGGACATACCTATATCTTGGTATAATTGTGTGTAAAAGCACAGGCAAAACATTTTATTGCACTAAAAAAAAATCTCAGATGAAAGCTAGTAATGAATCCTATAATGATTAATGACAACATGTCATTGCTGGAGAGGYGTTCATAACAGAGAAGTGTATGTGTTCATTGTTATTTATAAAGCACAAGTAAAACTGAAAAAACAACTTCTTGAAGGCTTCCTGAGGTTATGAGCTGTGTTTACTTGGAACACAGTGCCTGTGATAAGTTTTCTTTTCTCTTATGTGCTTTTATCTTCGCCATCCTTGCACATTATCTCACCTCTCTGAGGGATATATCTTGCAGCGGCATAAACAGCAGTGGTTCCGTAGAAATCAATGTGAATGCTTTCATTTTCACCAGTCAAGAATATGGCCATGTATTTTTCTCTTCTTGTGTAGCTCCAGCATCTCTCATTATAACATCAATCATTCAGGAAAGAAGGGTGGGAAGACTCTCCCTGTTCATTGTATTATTGTATTCCACTGTAATACTGCTTGCAAGTGCTCACTCTCATTCACACATTCATTTAAGAATCTGCTTTTTTTTTTTTTTTTTGGTCTTTTTTCTTTTCGTATCAACATAGTCTTTTCAGCCTACACGTCTTCTGGGCTTATTGCATCTGGTTACGAAAAGCAGAGTTTTTAATGTTTCTTTTCTCTGTCTTTTTTAACATGCTGTTATCTATTCTGCTCTGATAGGTACAAGTGAGGCACCCCTCAACTGCTATCCTGTAAGCATTCAGTGCTAGCCTGGAAGGATACCTGTTTTTGAATTTGAGAAGTCAGGGGAGGATCTCTGCTTCATTTGGGAAAAAGAAACTGATAGGTMATTGCAGCATCTGTGAGAGCGGAGAGAATACCTCTGTACTCTCTTCCAGGAACAAAGCAAAGTGAGTTTTCCTGTTTAGGAAAACTTTCCTGAACTTGTACTTGCTGTTCTGCAGAGGATTGTGCCTTCATATTAATAAATAGACTACAATCAGCAATATCCTCTTCTGTAACTGAGCAATGTCTAAAAGTTACCTACTTTCCCAGCTGCAGAGAGAAAAAGATCTAGATAATCTTAGAGCCATAAATAATACTTGATCTGCCAGGATTAGTCCCCACAGGGACAAAATTGAGTATGTGACCCTTATGGGGCAAGTAGTCCACAGCTTGATGTTACGAGTATCACAGATTGAAGCTGCGCATAGACTTTAATGCCCTGGAGTGAGTTTGCCACTGAGATTCACCTCCCTCCCTTCGGAGCTCTGCTGATAGCTGATTAGGGCTCAAGAAGGTGAATAGTATTGCTATTGGGAATTTGGCTGAGGCATTAGGTTTAGTATTGTCAAAGCGAGGTGTTAGAGCTGTGACTTTAGAGTGCTGCCCAGCTGGCAGCTGCCTTTGACTCTGCCAGTTCCAAGGAGGAGCACAGCGTTTTAGCTGAGTCACTAAAGGGCTAAGCAAAACTCAGATGTGAAGTAGGAAGCAGAGAGGTAGCTTCCTTGTTAAACAGGGAAATACAGTAACTTTCCAGAGAAGTGGCACTGCACGCTTAAACAAGCCTTCATTTCTTCCCATGTTCCCCCGGCTGGGAGAGCCTCAAGTCTCACCACTCGGCTTGATTTCCTGGGGCAAGCGCCGAGGTTCCCTTCCTGGCTGAGTCATATCCAGTAGGTATCTGCCAAATTCCCTGTAACTCCGTGCAGTGCTATATGCAAATGCATGAGTTTGCATAATTGTGATTAATTAGAATATGCCCATAGTCTAGCTCGAAGAGCTGTGTGGTTAATGCTAGTGCAGCTTTGTTCAGTGAAGCTTTCTGCTTCTCTCTAGGACAGCAGTATGACAAACCTCCCACATGTACTGCCTTACGCCTATGCCTCAGTCTATGGTTAGGGAGAGGTTCTGTGGGGGTGAAGAGATAGTTCAGATTCATGGTGTGGTAGACACTGTGATGTGGAAACTGGAACTCAGTCTCATTATCTCATGTAGTGATAAAGTGGTTCACTGGCAATTTGAGGGGGGGAAAATTAAAGAGAAACATTTCAGCAAGCAAGGCAGCATGAAAAAATAATAAAGTTTGAGGTTAAACAAAAAGTTTAATCCAAACTAGTTTTGATTCCTATTTGAGCTCTGTAATGATTTTAAAAGAATGGAATAGTTTTTGAAATGGAACATCCTTTCAAAATGAGAAACCAAAAAGTTCCAGCTGAAGTTCAATTATTTGAACTAGAGATGCTCCAAACATATTCTTTCAATGAATCTGCCTTTGTAACCACATTGACACAGGCACCAGCAAYGCCGCACCAAACAATGCCTTTGCCTGCTTGTGATCGGGAGCTCCGAGGACGTTACTCAACTTTGAAAACCACAAGGCAGCAAAGCCCAAAACAGGGCCTGGGAGCTCCAAGTCCCACATCCCATCCTTGCAACTCCAGCAAAGGCTGTGGTTGTGACCCTTATTCGATGTATGTCCAGTAGAGTGATAGCTATGGGACCCAGGAATGGAAGAAGAACCAGAAGGCTCCCTGAATGCATGTGACAGGGCCAAGTTTAACAGAGAAGTTCATATTTCAGTATAGCACTGGTCAGCAGGCTAAGTTAAAGCCATAGGAGAACTGAAAGAGGCTAAAGGATGACACAGAAGAGAAAACAATCATGGAAATAAAAATGAGAGAAGAAAAAAGCAATTTTGCCAGTGCCATTTCTCTGTTGTGGTGGAAACCTAAATATACTTGGATGCAAACTTTTGTGTGATGAACTGTATGTGCACAGCACCCAGGCCTTTTATCATGGATGGCCACAGGGAAGGTGGGATGGGCTAAGGAGAGGAACTGGGGACCAGAGCAATCCATTAGGTCCCGTTCAGCCAGGGCAGTGGGGCTCAGCACAGGACGATATTCAGAACGGACACATTTCTTGGTGGGTATGTTGGTACCAGTAGTCACTGAAGTAGTCAATTTAAAGAAAACTGAGGGAAGTTTTTAAACAGAACAAAAAATTTCAGCTAAAATTAAAACCAAATAAGTTTCAAACATAGCTTTTCAGTGGCCACATTTCCCAAGAAAGCAACCTTTATTAGGATCTGCAGAAAAATACCAAGCAATTCCACACTAAAGCCTTTCTTACTCACGATCTGGAGCTGGTAGGAGGGCCTGAGTAATCACTACGGCCTATACAGTTGTGAGTAGAGTTAACTTTTTTTAATCAGTTGAGACCAAAGAACAAAATCTGCTGCTGGGCACAGCAGGGGAAGCCAGACAAGGGTTAGGACTGGTGTAACAAAAAGTAATTGGGTTGGGATTAGGTTTTAGGTCAGCAAGCCTGGGCAAACTTTAATGCTAGAATGATCTTAAGTGCTTAGCTGAGACAACTGACACAGGAGTAGCTGTGGCACAGACCTTCTGTAGAGGGTCAATGCCTGGTGTTAATGATGGTTGCAGGGGTAGGGTGGGGGAGGGGCCATCTGCAACCAGTAGTAAAAATTTGGGAGTTAAGTCTTGAAAACAACTAGCACATTTTTGTGCAATGGCCACAGCAGCATAACAATCTGCTGCACATCCATCAGCTCATTGTCCATTTGCCTTTTCCCAACTTGCTTGCAGATGAAACCACACCACAGACTGCTCTAGCAGTTTGTGGCCAGGAAGACCTCTGTTGCTTGTATTGCCACATCTTGGTCCGTTATGGGCATCGAGACTGTGCAACATATTTAGGGTCCAGCTCATGGTTTGCATTAACTAAGCTAAGTATGTACATACTGTATGGTGTTATTTCTTCAGTTTAACACCTGGAAGAAATAATACTGTTGAACAACTTGCTCTGTTACAATATGGGGACTACGCAGTACAGAACTTCGGCTTCTGCCCTACCATATGGACAGATGTCTCTAGGTGCAGCTRTCACATCTGATGAGCCACAAACCAGTGATAATGCTGCATTGGGTCATGCAACAGGGAAGAGACATCTTTATCCTTCAACTCAGGTTGTCCCCTCCTCACATGTGTTCAGCCCTTTTTCCCTTCAGCTCAATTCTCCATCCTCCTGATCCTCTCTGGAGTTGAGCTACATATCTGAAATCCAAGACCCTGTGTTGAACTTGCTATTCTCATCCCCATCTCCACAGTACAAACTTCAGTTTATGTTGACCTTTCCTCTTTCTGCAGCCTTTCCCCCTGCCCCCCCTTTATTAAACATGTAAGTCCTGCTTTCGTTCTGGACCTGTGTGTGTATATATATATATATCTCAATGTGGTATTTACACAGGTTAGACAAGGACAACAGTCCCATTAAACAATATATGCTCCTTTCTGAAAAAGAGTACAGCATTTTGCTGTATTAGGGCTCTGTGTTTTTCCCTGTATCACTCTTATGTATCCACTCATATCTCTTCTGCAAAGCTGTTGAGAGGAATTTGCTTGCTTTCAAGGAGCAGTTTTGAAGAGTTTTTATCAACCAACAAACTAATCAGCAAACCTCACTAGCTGGCACAGTCTAGCTAAGGACTGTAAGTTTATGCTTAGGTCCATATCCTCTTCCTCTGCACAATTTTAACAAACGGGAGAATTTAAAGGCCCAAATTAACATAGAACACTTTGGAAGAGACTTTCTCAATTCCAAAAGAAGAGGATGAATTTTCAGCTGCGAGGCAGTCCTGTTCCTGGGTCCTCTCTGATCTCTGATCAACTAAAGTTGCCAGGGGAGGGGAACCTCAATCCATCCCACTCCTATCAGTTTGATGCCAGGGCCAGCAATAGGTGCCCAGAGCCTGGAGAAGGATCACAGGTCAGCAGGAGAACACCTGAAGAGCAGAACAAAGGAACTCCAGCCAGTAAGACAGCTTCACTGGGGGCCCAACTTAAATGCATCTACACAAACACACGTAGCATGGGGAATAAACAAGAGGAGTTAGAGACGTGCGCATGCCTGCAGGGCTATGACTTTATTGGCATCATGGAGATGGGGTGGGATGGCTCCTATGATTGGAGCATTGGAATGGAAGGATACAGGCTCTTTAGGAAGGACAGGCAGGGGAGACGAGGAGGGGTGTCGCCCTCTGTGTCAATGACCAGCTGGATTGCATGGAGCTCTGCCTGTGGATGGATGAGGAGCCAACCRAGAGCTTATGGGTCAGGATTAAAGGGAKGGCAGGGACAGGTGACATTACGGTGGGGGTCTGCTACAGGCCACCCRACCAGGAAGACCAAGTGGATGAGGCCCTCTATAGACAGATAGGAGCAGCCTCATGATCACAGGCCCGGGTCCTCATGGGGGACTTCAACCRCCCCAATATCTGTTGGAGGGACAACACGGCAGGGCATAAGCAATCCCAGAGGTTCCTGGAATGCGTCGAGGATAACTTCCTTCTCCAAGTGGTAGAGGACACAASGAGGAGAGGTGCTATGCTGGACCTTGTTCTCACCAACAAGGATGGGCTGGTGGAGAATGGGAAGCTCAAGGGCAGCCTGGGCTGCAATGACCATGAAATGGTGGAGTTCAAGATCCTTAGGGCAC